>ML779728.1:771850-787774 GCA_009831015.1 Picea engelmannii
TATCTCTGAGAAGAGATGTGACGGCTACTCGCATTCGCAAGAAGATGGTTACAATGAGGCTCTGAAGGCCCTTTTACAATAAACGGGAATGCCAAAATTCCTAGACATCCAAAAACCTAACCCTAGGAGATGAAGCGCCAAAAATCATGTGGGCCCCGTTTGGGTAAGTTAGTACATCAACTTCCTGGGGTCGTAACTTTTGCATACGATCTCCGTTTTAGGCGTATGATAGCTTGTTGGAAAGGTATCGTCGAGGAGATTCATTTTGGGGGCTCAATAATGTTGTCGGATATCATTGAGAAACTCGATCTTGAAAAACCTTCATTTAGGCCCTCAAAATGGCCCCGGAAGATAAAACCTGCTAAAAATAGTAAATTGTCAAAATTGCTAGAAAGTTGTTTTGAGCAATTTGGAAAAGGTGGGTGGCCACCGATATCCACCTGGATCAGAGTTGGATGAACTCACCACCCTAATATCAAGAATCAACGTGAACCGTTGATCATGGTTCAATATGAGCCATTGATCTCGTTTCAACCCACGTCGTTGGATCATTTCGCGAATTTGGGGTTCGTGAGTTTGGAGGGCAGTGCAAATTCTTGGTTTCGCGAAGTCCCGATTTTTGAGGAGCAGGGAAGGAGATCTAGACCGTTGGATCCAAGCCACGGGAGAGCTGCTGGATTAGAACCTTTGTGGGTATTGCGTATCGGGGGTTCGGGGTTTGAAAGAATTTCTTTTTGACTGCGAAGTCGTGAAGTGCCGAGCGCCGAGGGCTCGTACGAACACGTAGCACATACGTTAGGTTGGGGCCGCGTGGTTGACAGGTGGCATAGAAACAAGTGCCCAGAGAAAGGTGGAAGCAGGTGACAGGTGGTGGACACACGTCGCCTAGGAAGGAGTCAACCCATTGTTGACTTATCGCGTCTCAGGGATTTGCAAAGGAGGAGAACGAGGGCTCGACACTCCAACTCGTGAAGTCGCGAGTTGCGAGTAGTGCTAGCACTTAGCCCTAGCCGGTGGTTATGTTTGGAAGGTGCTAACAAGGAGGAGCCATACCCATATCGCATCTCAGGTATTGACGTTTGGAGAAAGAGGAGTCGAGGGTCTACGACTCATGAATTCGCGAGTTGCGAAAAGTGCTTATGCTAAGGCTCGTTTGTGGTCGCATGGAGACATAAGGATCGTGCTTAGTGTTAAGTTGTGCAGGGAGGGTTTTTATGAAGGACCTGTGGATCAGATTCATAAGGTTCTAATAGGGATCCGAGGGTGCTGCTTCGACTCAAGGGGAATTTAGAACAATCTTGTGCGGATCTCGGACCGAGGGTCGGGGGTTTGCGTCAATCACTTGTGCACACTGTAGTTGCCCAGTTTCTGCGCAGGTTTGGAGGAGAGCTGCCATTGCAGCTGCTGCAACTAGCAGTTATGCTTGGACTATCTCTTGGCTAGGGTTTGGACTATCTGATCAACTCTTGTTGATGCGCTATCATTGGGGAAAGGTGCACTACCCTTTGTTTGGCTATCTAGCCTAGGGTTTGCTTCTGGAGTGATTCTCTATCAAGGTTAAGGTGCTCGGAGGGTGGATTTGACCTATGGTTGGGTGACAAGGGTATTGTCAATGGTAAAATGAGCACATCCACTTATATTCTAACATTTGTTACGTACTATTTTAAAGTCATCTTAACAATTTTTTTCAATTTTTTACATTATCAAAAGTCTAACTTGTCCCTAGAGGGATTTGACCCCTCTCAATGCTTGATGTAACAACATTAAGTTGAATTTACATTTGTCTTATTACTATTTTTTAAATTTATAAATATGATGTGAAAATTTATTGTATTTTTTTTTTTTTACTTATGTAAGCATTACAAATATGCGAACATAACAATCTCCCCATGTTGAGTTGTAAAATGTGTCTTTCAATGCAACAAGTTTTTTCAAATGTTATTTTTTACATTTGTATGAAATCCTAATCATATTGGTCATTAAGGGATTTGATGTGCAAATGCAAGCTTGGAAAAACATTTGACCCTCTCTAAATCTATATGGTAAGGGTAAATATTGATCAATGTGATTGTCACTTCAACTATTCTATCTATATGTGTAGTTGATTGTGATTTCCACTTTAATGATATGTAAAAGGAGATAACATTGACAAGTCCAAGTTCAAATAACAAGTGGGACCATTCAACACTTACCACCTAGAATAATGCTAGCTAAAAATGCATATACTATTTGCAACATTGGCATTATTCGACATGTTAGGAGTCAAATGGTGCCATCCATGATTTGACCCAACACCTCTCAACATTATCCTTACATATTATCAAGTTGGTAGTGATGCTTGATGATATTTACTCTCATCTACACATATATCTATATCAAATCTTATACATATTATCAAATTAGTGGTCATGCTTATGATATTTATCCTTGTCTACATATATCTATATCAAATCTTAATTTCTATAATTTAATAAGTTTCATGAAAAAATATTTAAAAATTGCTTAAAAAAAAAAATTTGAACATAAAAAAATCTAAAAAACTAGATAAAAGAATTTCAAAGAAACTAGGTAAAAAAAATTGAAGATGAACCATAAAAACTAAGAAACTAGGTGAAAGAATCTCAAAGAAACTAGGTGAAAGAATCTTTATAGTAGTGCATTAAATGGAAAATGAAATAAGAATTTTAGAACATTATCCCAAACACATATTTTAATAAATTTATTATGTTATCATCGATTTAATATAAAATAATATTTTTTGAGATCACATATCGATTCGAAAATGTCTAAAACCTCTTGAAACAACAACAAATTGTTAGGTGAAAGAATCTTTATAGTAGTGCATTAAATGGAAAATGAAATAAGAATTTTAGAACATTATCCCAAACACATATTTTAATAAATTTATTATGTTATCATCGATTTAATATAAAATAATATTTTTTGAGATCACATATCGATTCGAAAATGTCTAAAACCTCTTGAAACAACAACAAATTGTTAGGTGAAAGAATCTTTATAGTAGTGCATTAAATGGAAAATGAAATAAGAATTTTAGAACATTATCCCAAACACATATTTTAATAAATTTATTATGTTATCATCGATTTAATATAAAATAATATTTTTTGAGATCACATATCGATTCGAAAATGTCTAAAACCTCTTGAAACAACAACAAATTGTTAGCATATTGTGTTTTTAAAATAGGATGATCAATAAATATTAAATTTTACTAAAATTTCCATTACGAGTATATTGAATAATTATACATCTTGAATAAACTTATAACTTATTCAGATGAAAATTGGATGAATAATTTTTACACGATCGTATAAAAAAAAAAAACTTTATTTACGTAAATGAGAGAAAGAGAATAAAATTTAAATCGTGCTTATAAGAAACAAAACTCAACTTTATTTACCTTAATGAGAAAAATAGGATAAATCGTGCTTATAAAAAACAAACTCAACTTTATTTAACTAAATACATTTATGTTTTCTAAATCCTTGAATGACGTATCAAGCATGAAATCAATCACAGTTTCAACTATACAAAAAGTGCGGACTCACTTGCGGATTCTTCCTCTTAAAAGTGGATCCTTTTTCGGATTCTTAAAAGGAACCATTCTTATGGAATATGTTTTCCTTGTAACTAGGAACTAAACAAAGATTAAACAAAGATTAGACATTAAGACGTGTAACATGCATGTCCAAACTTTATTGTTTTCACAGCGATTTAATGTAGAATATTAGCATTTTATTGATATCTAAAATAGTAGGTATTATATATATATATATATATATAATTGGTAGATATTATATTAATAAAAAAGGGTGCGACCCAAGCATGTAGAGCTTTTACAAAATGCTTAAAATATGTCCAAAGGAGAGGTAAAAATTCTGCTTTTCTAGTGGTAAACTAGTTTTATTTATCTTTAAATACATCCATTTTTTGGTGGGAGAATTTACATTACAAAATTTGATTGTGTAAACTCTAAAAAGGATGCCAATGACGCAGACAATTGTAAAAAACATCAAGTACCAGGTTTGGAGTGATCAGGAGGTTCCATGTCTTTTATTTCCATGTCACGAGATGGAAGATTCAGATCCGAGAGTGGAATTTCAATTGGGGGGAAGAGCTGTTGGGCGTCGAAAATCTTTGTGTGTCCAAAGAAGCCGATGCGAATTGGGCTTGCAATTCTTCCACTTGGGAGCGGATGGCATCTACTTTGTCGTGTTGTTGGTGCATGGCCATTCTGTGTTGAATGAGGATTTCCAGAATGAATGTCACTTGGGTAGACAAGCCGTAAACTGTGATTTGGCGTTGTTGTAGGGAGCTCCAAAGGTCCTCTGTATTGTCTAATTGATCTTAGAAATGCACTAGAGCCTTATTCTTGTCGCGAGCCATTTGGGAGAAGGATAACCCCATCCAGTAGGGAGAGTTATTGTGCACATGATATAAACTGGCTAAGACACCAAAACTCGAGGCCCAGAACTAAAGAAGAGACCCCTTATGGAAACTCCAAATCCACTAGTTGGGATGGATCATGGCGATTTAGTTTTGTCAACGTTTCCTCTTTTGCGGTGAGCTTCTGCTATGAGTGTATTATGGAATTTCCTAAAGAACCGATGGACGTAATACATATGAAAGCCAAATTTCTTGTCGAGTGTAGGAACCCAATTCTCAGAGGACCAATTCCATGCTTGTAGAACACAGAAAGGACCTCCAGGATAAACCCCCCAATGCATGACCACAACCTCCGAGACCTAGCACGCACTCATGTAATCAAAATGGAATTGAGCCAGCTTGGTAGAATTCGCAGGCCCTAAATCCTCCCGAGCAGCCAATAGAAATCAAGACAGGCATACAAATTCACGTCAAGATAACTATACATGGGGAAATTAGACATCTCTCCTGCCTAATCTTCCATCCATGATCTACCATAATGATAGGTAAGGAACGAACTTGAACAAACAATCCATCAAACACAATAGTTGTCTCATCCACAACCTCCCGCACAAGCATCATACTTGAAAATAGAAGGAATGGAAAGGAACCGACTGCTCTTAGGCGAGGCAGCGCCTTGAGGCCATCAAAGCAAAGCCACACTACATTTTATTAAATCAATTGAGGAGTACATTATATAGGAAGATATTCAGTTTAGATGGTTGGAACCATTATTCGGTTTAGAGGAGTCTCCATTATTAACTAATCTCCATTATTTCCAAGTCCCCCCTTTAATGGAGAAAGGATTGACATCCACACCTAACATCTCCCTAAACAGTTCAAATTTTATCTTCCCAAGAGGCTTAGTGAAAATATCATTTGTATTTTCACTAGTATTACAATACATTAAAGCAATGTCATTAGACTGCATTTTTCTCAAACAAAATGAAACTGAGTATCAACATGCTTTGTCCTTGAATGGTAAACTGGATTATTTGCCAACTTGATTGAGCTCTGGTTATCGCATTTGATTATCATAGCTTTCCTTTGTTCTTCTCCAACATCTTGAAGTAGTCTTCTCAACCAAACAACTTCATAAGTTGCTACACACAATGCTTTATATTCTTCCTCAATGGATGACAAAGATACAATAGGCTGCTTCTTACTGCTCCATGAAACAATCCCCGATCCAATGCCAAAGGCATAACCTGTAGTAGATCTCTGATCATTTGGATTGCCAACCCAGTCTGAATCTGAGTAACCTTTCAACTCAACATCGAATGAATCTGTATATTTAATACCATAATCAATTGTGCCTTTGAGATACCTGAGTACCCCTTTCGCTGCATTCCAATGGTTTTCTAGAGGTTTTGTCATAAACTGACTTAACACACTAACATAATATGCTATGTCAGGTCTGGTTGTAGTGAGATAGTTCAATCTTCCCACCATTTGTCTATACATTGTACCATTTACCTCCTTCGAACCATCATCACAGTAAAGTTTCATGTTTTGCTGCATTGGAACATAAGAAACTTTACACTGATCCAGTTTAAAGTTCTTAAGTACTTCTCTGACATATTTACCTTGAGACACAAATGTTTGACCAACATTTCTCCAAACTTCAAGACCTAGGCAGTGATGTAACTCACCAAGATATTTCATTTCAAATACTCGTGACATCTGCTTCTTAATTCCACTAATCATTTTTTCTGAATTTCCTGTAATAATTAAATCATCAACATGTAAGGAAATCAATACAACATGCCCTTTTTCATCAAACTTGGTATACAGATTTGGATCACTTTTGCTCCTCATAAAACCCTGCTGAAGAAAGAAGGAATCTATCTTCTCATACCATGACCTAGGTGCCTGTTTCAGTCCATACAATGCTTTCTTTAATTTACACACTAAATGATCCTGACCACTTTTCACAAACCCCTCTGGTTGAGTAAGGTAAACCTCCTCCTTTAACTCCCCATTCATAAAAGTAAATTTTACATCTAATTGGTGAAGCTTCCAATGGTACTTTGTAGCTAATGCAATTACCAATCTTATAGTATTTAATTTAGCTACTGGTGAAAATGTTTCTGCATAATCAATGCCCTCCTTCTATGAATACCCTTTTGCCACCAATCTAGCTTTATATTTATCTATACTACCATCTGCTTTGAATTTAGGTTTGCATATCCATTTATATCCTATAGGCTTTTATCTTTGGTAATTCGGTCATTTCCCAAGTTTTGTTTTTCATTATAGAGTCATATTATTCCTCCATTTGTTTTCTTCACTCTTCATGTTCATTAGCTTCATTATAACTCATGGGTTCTATGACATTTGAAATACTACTCATCAAGGCATAATCTTTATATTTTTCAGGTGGACGAACTTGTAGTGAAGATCTTCTCAATTGGCTAGTGACTTCTTCGTTTCACTGCTGGATGTATCCATGTCACTGGTTGCCTTTTCCTGGTGGTGCTTCTCTTCCTTGACCTCTTCATCTTCAAGAAGTACATGCCATCCTTCATGAGTGTTGTCTTCATTATTTCCTTCTATCTGCTCATGGAAAATTACATCTCTACTCGCAAACACTTTGTGAGTAGATGGATCAAACAATTTATATGATTTAAATTCTTCTAGCGGGAAACCCCCCCTATGACTACACCAAGGTTTAGAATGTAGGCAGATCGATTAATCGTCTAAAATTCAATTAATTCTATAAACCACCCCAAACATACCAAAACTCATATGAAGAAAGAAAGAAAAAGGAGATTGGGTAACTCTACATCTAATCCCAGGTCTGGTGATGACCTCCTCGTGCTTGGAAGTTTCGCTGACTGTACGCCTCCTCCCGGGGCTGACTTGCATCCAAAGATTGACAAACATAAAACTACAAGCATGTTATTCCATATATAAGTTAGGGTTAGATGTTAGAATGTCAAAACATGAATCAATAAAAGTATTCAAGACACCATCATTTGGGACAGGAAAAGTAATTCTTTTATTAATAACACAATTATTATACCTTTACAGTCAAAGTCGGCTACCATTCCAGGAACCTGATCCGGGCTCCTCTTCACCAAGATCCAAGTGCACCTTTGTATAAACTTCTCCTCCCAACCTTCTGATCTCTTCTTGGGAAGTGAATGGGTTAAATGGAGGGAGAAGGGGCTAATGAGGGAAGGTTGAGGCAATTCTCACAAAAGGGCTGCAATATCTTGGGCAAGGAGGGGAAATGAAATCGAGCATAGTTTTACTGTTCTTATGCTTAGATGTGAAATGAGACCCAAACACCTCCTTTTATATGAAAAAAGGATGGTTATTCAGTTGGGTGACGAGATATAGCAGGTGGATTAGTTAGGAAACTACCCAATAGCCCGTAATCTCAACGAATTCCTTGCAACTTTTGCAAGTATACACGGGTTGTAATGGTGCAGCATGCATATGTACATGAGCTGTAGTGGTGCAACAAGCGTATGTACACGGTCAGTAATGGTGTAGGGTGCGTACATCTTCAAAAAATTGGTTTTTGAAGAGGAGAAACTCAACAGTTCTTTGGAAAAAAATGAAAGTAAGAGGGCTAAGGCCATGTATGCATGTGTAGAGAAATTTAAGGTTATAACAAATTTTGAACAGTATCCTATAAAAATACATTTGATATCTTTAGCATCAAGCTTCTTCCCGTTCTCCTTTGGAATATGTGAAAAATATTTACACCCAAATATCCTCAAATTATTCACTGCTGGTTTAGAATCATATAAGGCTTCGAAAGGAGTTTTATGATCAAGAGACCTTGTTGGACTTCTATTCTTTAAATAAACAACACTCCACCAGAGTTTTGTTTTTCCTTTCTGCAACTCCATTCTGTTGTGGAGTGTGGGGTACTGTAAATTGTTGTACTATTCCATGATCTTTGCAATACTTGATGAAGTTCCCTAATATGTACTCTCCCCCTTGATCTGAGCGGAGGATTTTAATGGTCTTTCCTGTTTTCTTCTCCACCATGTTTTTAAATTCCTTGAAGTATTAAAAAACATCACTTTTTTTTCCAAGGAAATAAACCCATGTGTATCTTGTGTAGTCATCAATAAATAACACAAAATAATAAGCACCACCTAAGGACCTTGTCTGCATTGTTACACAAACATCAATATGCATATGTTCTAATACATCTTTCTTTCTCCTATTAGAATTAGAGGGGAATTCATCTCTGTGCATCTTTCCTAATGCACAACCTTCACAAGCAACATATTCATTCTTCAACATAGGGAGTCCTTCAACCATAATTTGTTTTTGTAATAACAAAAAATCATGATAATTAATGTGACCATACCTTTGGTGCCAAAGAGTTTATGTAGGCATAGTTGCAGAAGTCAATGCTTGATGATTCTTGTTGGTGACATCAAGTTTGTACAAACCTCCAACTTTGACTCCCGAGGCAATAATTCTGTAATGATCCTGCAAGTCCTTCATTATACAATGTGTCTTGAAGAATTCGACCTTCAAATTATGATCTGTAAATGTGGACATAGAAATCAAGTTTTTATTTATCCCAAGGACATACACAACATTGCAAATGTGTCTGACAGTACCATTCATAATTGTTACTGGAATATCTCCATATCCCTTGATCTGATAAGAACGATCATCTCCAAGATAAATATGGGCACCATTATGTGTTTCTTTAAAGTTTATATACCAATTCTTGTTACATGTCATGTGAATTGAAGCTCCAGAATCAACAAACCATGCGTCAACATCATCAGTTTCAGCAAATAATGCAACATTATACACAAACAATCTGAGATCTTTTGAATCAAAATTTAGTTTCTCTTTTGCAAAGTGTCCTGAATGTTTTCTATTTTTATGCCTAGCCTCATCATTTTTCTTCTTATAACATTCTCTGGAAAGATGCCCAGTCCTACCACAATAGAAACACTTAGGTTCATTTCTATTAGATGGCATACCTTTATTTGGCTTGGGAAATGACTTCCTCTAAAATGAACTTCCTCCTCTGCCTCCTTCTCCTGGTTTCCCTTTAGGGAATCTCTTCTTTTTCCATAGTGCTAAGATTGAATTCCGAAGCTTCAAATTCGACTTCAAATTCATGTGCCTCTCTTCTTCTTGCAACAATATACCTTTCAATTCCTCAAAGGTAGGATATTTCTTTCTCGCTGCAAGGTCTTTTATAAACATTTGATAGTCCTCTAGCATTCCATTTAGAGAAATTGTGACAAGATCAATGTTTGACATTTTTTCTCCTATATCTACCAATTTATCTTTCATGTCTTTAATTTGCCAAAGAAAAGTACTTGTTAGCACTAGAAGTCACCTCTAGATTGCGTTGGAGGTAAGCCCAGTACTCATCAGAGTTTTATGTCACAGGTTTTTTTTAAGGAGGTCAAATGGGCGTAGACTCAAGATGATATCATTTTAACTTAGAAAACTGGACTGGTATGCACATGCAGGTGAGGCCTTAATTAACTTCAGTCAGTAAGTTGGAGTAAGGGTGAATAGAGGGAAGACTTTGGTGAGGATAGTGTAGAGGTTTTTCATGGACATCGAGTCTTCCAACAACCTAAGGAGGAAAAAATTAAACACAAGATCCTCTTGAATTCAAATCTCAAAGAAACTAAAAGAAATTATAACAACACTATAATCAAACATTCATCATAATACAGTTACAACAATTCATGTGAATCAGTCGTTCATGAACTCTCTCAGTATCAGAGGAAAAAAAGATGGGGTAAGAAAGATGAATTTCATTAAACAAGAAGTCTCAGATCAAAATACATAACCAAAGAATCAGAGTTCTTCATCAAAAGTTTACAATACGGGAACACTGATCAACCATCAACCTTAACAAAATATCAAAACTGTCTATAAATACCCAGAAATGATGCAACTACCAAGAGCGTGATCGGACCACTGCATTCAAAGTTTTCAGTCGGTGCCTTCTTTGTCATACTGTGCAGGCCTTCTCATGTCAGACGTGATCTCACCTTAGTTATGTGCCTTGAAGGAAAATTTGTTCAGAAGGAAGCTTCAGATTGACAATCTGCACTCACTATCGTTCTCAGCATGCAATCCATTTATGGGGTGAGACGAGGTTGCAACCATTGTCCCCATTTTCAATAACTACCTTCATCGGGATCAGGACAAGGCTTGAAACCCATGAATGTTCTAGGCGGTTCCCACGACTTCTTCGAGTCAATCCCGACGCCTCGAGGCCATGCTGATATTCTTCTGTGACCAAATACGGGCGCTTTCAGCCTTTGTTACAACTTCTCTCCATTGCTCCATATTCAATGTGACATAGGGCCATGACTCTATGCAATCGCGTGATTGTGGGCACTACCAAGGGTGGTCTGAAAGAAAACCACTTTTGTCCCCGCAATTCACCATGAACTGCCACACATCCCTTTCTAAAAACCACGGTTCCGATTGTGGCCCGCCCCTGAAATTTTAAAACATGCACACCTTCTGAACCCACAATTTGGCATGACCGTTAATCTTATGATCTAAGATTAGGCCCTCTGATCAATGGATCAACTTTGGCGCTTTTTAGATTGACGGATCAGATCTTCCCCTTCAAAACAATGGCTGAGATTTTCTTCGTGGATCGACCTTTGAGAATTTCAATTCTCAAACTCCATTTGTCTTCTTCTTCTTTTATCTAGAGCGAAGGATCTGGCGACGCATGACTCCTACTGATCGATGGATTAGATTCTTTTTGGTCGATTCGGGCTTCGGCCCTTTGGGACTTTGCAATGTTTCTCATTTTAAAACTCTTGAAGTAAAAATCCTGGAGTGACAGATCTGATGACGCATGTCTCTTGCTGATCAACGGCTTAGATCTATTTCAGGCCTTCGGGACTTCAACAACTTTGACAAATTCGACGCTTTTGCAGCCTTGTGCAGGCTGCGAACTTGGACAACCTGCTTCCCTTGAGAACTATATGTGATAACATTTGGCTCCATAGGGGATGGCATGCTCCCTGCGAGATGCCAAGAATAAGTAGTTCCAGTGCCTTAGTTGTTGGGCTATGAAGTCAAGCTCAAAACATCCTGTTGAGGATTACAGGCCAATAATAAATCTAAAAAAAAATAAAATACATTGGCTCCAGAAGGAGCTTATTTATGTACAATCCTATACTAACTAATCTTTACAAAGCACTAGGTGAAAGAAAACTTCCACCATAGCCACCCAGACTGTCTGGTAATATAATTCTTCTTTTTACTGCAAATGATCCACAATAGGTAAAGGAAGCATGACAACATAAAAAAAAATGTCTTGGAACACTAACAATATCCCTCAATGATTAAGATGAAAAATTTTGCAGGATCCAATGATTTTGGAAAACACAGCTCCATATATAACCCCACGGGGTCACAACATTTATAATCAGGAAAGCTCAACTGGTAATAAATTACCCCCTGTCCTTCATTGTTGCTCTCATGTCGTTCGATGATTTTAGAGTGTACAGGTAGGTAGAGGACTGATGTAGGGCGACTGATCCCAGGTGATATTTTCTCATTTACAGGTTCTGGACAAGAGATAGATTGCCCATTTAACTCCTCCTTTTCTCCTTCATGGCTCTCCCAAGGATCTGATTCATAATCATCATAAACAAGAACCATGGAAAATCTCTGCTCTTCGTCATCTTCATTGGGATATTCATCAAAAGTTGGGTGCTCTTGGTTAGTATTTGAAATCAATTCTTCATTATAAGCAGGGCTGCCAAAAATATCCGTTTCAAGGACCGGAATATCATCTGCATCTCCTTCATAAGAGTAGCAAGCACAATTTGCCTCCAATTTTTCCATTTTTGTAGAAAGTGCTTTTACCATTTTCACCAACTCATCCGAGGTATACCCCTCCTCCTCACAGCTTTCGCAAGAACGAACTATGTTCTGAACACCATCTGTATACTCCTCACAACTGTTATGATAGATTAACTCAGAGGAATAATACATTTGATAGTGCCTATTGAAAGCTGCATGGAATTCTCCTTTGATACCTTTGATACCATTGACCTTTGATGGAATTTGTAGCTGCAGTGGTTCGATCACGTTCCAGGTATTTGTACCTTTGATACCATTGACGAGCATCTCCTGCTAATGAGAACATGGACATATTTAATAATACATCCTCATGATGTATCTCCCACTGGTGCATGAGTTCATGAAAATCACGGAGATGTTGGACAGGGTTGTCATCTTTATGTTCTTTAAATATGGGAAAAAAATCAACCCACTCATTGATAGTAGGAACAACGTTGGGAAAACCAGGAACATCAGAGAAGTTAAAAGGAGAAAACCTTCGAGCCAGAATTCTTTCCATTTCAAAACAGTGGAGTCACCACTGGATCCTTTAATCATGGATTTGCCAAGTGAATTATATGCAGTTTGAATGTGTCTGGTCTTTGTTCACCATCAAAGACCAGATCTGATTGTTTTCAATCTCCCAGGGAACTTTCAAGCTGAGAAAGAAGCTGCTAAAATCCTTCTCAAGAAAAATTCTCTAGGTCAGCTTCGGGTGTGCTAGAGGCAGCCACAACTGAAATAGTGGTGTCGCCAAGTGCGAGCGCAATCCTCAATGTTTCTGATATCTGATGCACCTTCATAATCATAATCTCTTCGTCGTTCTATCCCATGGAAATGTCTTCAATTCGTTCCCCGACAACGACGCCAAAAATGTTAGCACTAGAAGTCACCTCCAGATTGCGTTGGAGGTAAGCCCAGTACCCATTAGAGTTTTATGTCATAGGTTGGTTTTAAAGAGGTCAAATGGGCACAGACTCAAGATGATATATTTTTAACTTAGAAAACTAGATTGGTATGCACATGCAGGTGAGGTCTTATTTAACTTCAGTCAGTAAGTTGGAGTAAGGGTGAATAGAGGGAAGACTTTGGTGAGGAGAGTGTAGAGGTCTATCATGGACATCAAGTCTTCCAGTAGCCTCAGGAGGAAAAAGTTGAACATAATATCCTCTTGAATTCAAATCTCAAATAAACTGAAAGAAATTATAACAACACTATAATCAAACATTCATCATAATACAATTACAACAATTTATGTGAATCAGTCATTCATGAACTCTATCAGTATCGGAGGAAAATAAGAAGCAGTAAGAAAGATGACTTTCATTAAACAAGAAGTCTCATATCAAAATACATAACTAGAGAACTAGAGTTCTTCATCGAAAGTTTACAATACGGGAGCACTGCTCAACCATTGACCTTACCAAAATATCAAAACTGTCCATAAATACCCAGAAAAGCTACAAATACCAGGAGCATGATCGGACCATTGCATTCAAAGTTTTCATTTGGTTCCTGTTCTGTCAGACTGTGCAGGCCTTCTCATGTTAGGTGCGAGCTCGCCTCAGTTATGTGCCTTGCAAGAAAATCCATCCAGAAGGAAGCTTCAGATTGACAATCTGCACTCACGACTGTTCTCAGTATGCATTCCATTTATGGGGTGAGACGAGGTCTCAACCACTGCCCCCATTTTCAATAAATACCTTCATCGGGATCAGGATGAGGCCTGACACCCATGAATGTTCCAGGTGGTGCCCACGACTTCTTTGAGTCAATCCCGATGCCTCGAGTCCATGATGATCTTCTTCGGTGACCAAATATGGGCGCTTTCGGCCTTTGGCGCAACTCCTCTCCATCGCTCCATCTTCAATGTGACCTTGGGCCATGACCCTAAGCAATCACGCGATTGCGGGTGCTACCAAGGGTGGTATGAAAGAAAACCGCTTTTGTCCCCGCAATTCACCATGAACTGCCACACATCCCTTTCTAAAAACCACGGTTCCGATTGCGGCCCGCCCCTGAGATTTTAAAATGTGTGCACCTTATGACCCCGCAATTTGGCGTGATCGTTGATATTGCAATCTAATATTAGGCCCTCTGATCAACGGCTCAACTCTGACGCTTTTTAGATTGATGGATCAAATCTTCCCCTTCAAAACAACGACTGAGATTTTCTTCGTGGATCGGCCTTCGAGAATTTCAATTCTCAAACTCCATTTGTCTTATGCTTCTTTTATCCAGAGTG
Organism: Picea engelmannii; assembly: GCA_009831015.1. Lineage (NCBI taxonomy): Eukaryota > Viridiplantae > Streptophyta > Pinopsida > Pinales > Pinaceae > Picea > Picea engelmannii. The sequence goes on from ML779728.1 coordinate 786,369, forward strand.
AAGGATTTGGCGACACATGGCTCCTACTGATCGATGACTCATATTCTCTTCGGGCCCTTCGGGACTTCGGGCACTTTGGGCTTCAGCCCTTCGGGGCTTTGCAATGTTTCTCATTTTAAAACTCCCAAAGTAAAAATCCCATAGTGATAGATCTGATGACGCATGGCTCTTGCTGATCAACGACTCAGAACTATTTCAGGCCTTCGACCACTTTGGCAGCTTCGGCAAATTCGGTGATTTGGCGGCCTTATGCAGGCCATGAACTTGGACAACCTGCTGCCCTTGAAAATTATATGTGATAACAATACTAATAGACTCATTTATATCCATTTTAATACTTAGCAATTTACTCTTCAGAAAAAGAACACGATATGTATTATTAGTCTCATACAAATATTTAATTGCTTTCCAAGTTTCTTTAGAAGTCTTAGCATCTCTAATGTGAGGAATTATATTATCTTTCACATACATTCATAATAATACCTTGGATTTGTTCTTCTGCTTATCCCAATCTTGGATTTCTTCCACTGTCGCACCTGCAGCCACATTGAGTCACACTTCATCTCCTTTTGCAACCGTCCACACACCATAACCTTCCATCAAGGTCTGCATTTTGAATTTCCAATTGATGAAATTCGAGCCATCTAACTTATTGGCTTCATTGAGATATGTTTCTGCAAGTGGATTTGCCACCTCTACAAACTCCACACAACAAACTCATAGCAAATTCAAAGCAACGATTCGAACACAAGAACAAAAACTTTACCATGGAAACGATCTAGACAATCTGAAGAGCAACGATCTCCACATTGATCTAGATGAGAGCAACGATCTCTGCCAACAATTTCTTCCTAAGAGAAGCGAACTGATACCTCATCTCTCTAATCCATTACTCCACAGTAGTGATCTGATCTGGGTGCACCAATCAACGAGAAGGTGTACCAACAATGATTTCAAACAATGAGCAAGTGTACCAACACTCCAATAGGAGATATCCTCCAATGATTAGTGAGTAACAATGATCTGCCTCTCTCAACAATGATTCAATCTCCAACAATAGCAGTGATCCTCCTCTCTCAACAAAAATACTCTGGCGAAGAGCTCTAATACCAACTTGAAAATAGAAGAAATGGAAACGAACCAACTGCTCTCATGCGAGGCATCATCTTGAGGCCATCAAAGCAAAGCCACATTGCATTTTATTAAATCAATTGAGGAGTACATTATATAGGAAGATATTCGGTTTAGATGATTGGAACCATTATTCGGTTTAGAGGAGTCTCCACTATTAACCAATCTCCATTATTTCTAAGTATCATAACCTTTATCCTAACAATTTTGTTGCACATCCTCTACATTATCCCACCACGATCATTAAGAGGGCATGTGAAACATACATAGTGACT
>ML779728.1:790589-804663 GCA_009831015.1 Picea engelmannii
TATATATATATATATATATAATTTATTTTTTCTTAGTTATGTACTTATATATAGTTATATATATAAATTAGTTATGTACTTATATATAGTTTTATATATAAATTAATTAATGTGATAAAAATTATATATATATATATATAATTTATTTTTTCTTAGTTATGTACTTATATATAGTTTTTCGAAAGTACATGAGTTTGGGTGAAGTTTTAAAAAGGCTTCCAATAATTTCCTTTGGAATAAAACTTAAAATTAAGTCTCTTTATGGTGATTTGGACACACAAATGCATGTGTGGGGTGACTTGTACATATATATATGTGCAAAATTATTTTATAAAAGAGATTTAGTTTTAAGTTTTTTTCTCAATAAGTTTGTTGGAAGTTTTATATATTAAATTTTATAGGGAAATTTAAGGGATGTTTTTTCAAATTTATGGATGATATCTCTAGTAAACTCATTGGTATAGTTAAGTGTGTCTCATCTAGGAAGATTCAATCTAGACACCTACTAATATAGAACTAGTTGAATGGACAACAACATTGCTATATATATATATACAGTAAGGTCAAAGCCTTGTGAGACATCAAATTGACGTATGAGATCCCCTTATTTGTGGGAAAATGGACCCTTCCACTAACAATATGAAATTTTAGTTTATGAAGGTGTACGTCCCCCATCCCCCTCTAGATTTAAAACTATGATCTCTAAGAAGGAAATATATATGCTTAACCACTGGGCCCACTCAGAATGTATGTTTTCAACAAACCAACAAAGTAAAAATTGTTTTTAGATAAATAACTTTTCATGTGTATAGTAATATTTGTTTGTAAGTCTAAAGGGGTTGGATAAAATGGTAAGGATTGAGGAGTATATTTCCATTTATCAAAGTTCAATATTATTCACCCCTTGAGGTTTCCATGGGGGCACCAAGAAGTAGTGGTCTAACATGTGAGGCTTGCATTGCACTTCTCTCATTCACATAAGTGGAGAAAATTCCACAGTCTTGTCATTCTTAAGGCCAAAAACTAGTTGTTAAGGTTAATTACAGTCACAATCCCCCGCTCAACTTGAATTATCACGAAGATATGATTTTTGTTCTCTTTTTTTGATAGCATTTCTATATACCATGTTTTGAGACAACATAATGATAAGGGTGAATGAAAAATGAAATATGGGAGTGAAGACTAACGATGGGGTTATCCTTCTCAAGCTTTCAAAAGTCATTATCACACATTACTACAATACAGGGTTGAAGCATCATTGTTTTGTGTCACTACAACCAATTTTCTCATTTTCGTTTTTTTTTTTGTTGTTGTTGTTGTTGTTGGAACACATCAAGATTTAATGATGTTGATTTGCATCGAATTTGCATCACATTTATGTTAAATCTACAACACAAAAATCATTAAATTTTTATTTATTTTTGTCTTGCATCATTCTTGCATTGATTAGCATTGAAATTTCATCATTTGTGTGTTACTCCCACATTGCTAAAATTTGTCACATGTCATTGATTTCATTTTTGCATCAAAGTAGCATCTTATATATACATATATAACGTTGAATTAGCATCATATTAGTGTCACAATATCATATTTGATAAAATAACTACGTGTTGTGAATTTTTTATCATATCTACACACAATTTTGGCATTATTCTTCTAGGGAGTTCTAACAAATCATTGACAAGAGTGTAGTCTATAGAGCCTATGTGAGAAATTGTAAGGTCACTATGAAGGGAATGAAAAAATCTTATGCAAAGAGGCATAATAAGTCTATGAAGGGAATGATATAGAACAAGAGGTTTCAAATATATATTTATTTATTTAGGAAATCATACATTTTCCCTAAAACCCATCTATTCTCTTCAAATTTTAGGCTAATAAACTACACCAAAGATGAAAAACTATCATTCAAGCTACTACCAAGTACCTTATGTTGTCATATATCACCTAGGCTAGATTCATGCTAAATAATTCTTGTGTATTGGATTATTTGATTTTGGTGAGTGTTGGAGAGGCTTAGTCAACTACACCAATGTAATAGATCAAGTCGAATAAAGAGGTAGTTGAATTAGTTGACCAACCAAGGTAGTTATGATAGTTACAACTATCTCCATTGATGTAATGTATAAATAGATACAAATATGAGATGTAAATAGGTTGGATTGTTGACCATACATTAATAAACACTACTTGTTGTTGGTGCCATAATTATTATCACCAAAAAATTGCTCAACAAGTTATACGTGTGATCATTGGAGAAGTCATTAGTTTAATCCACCAAATGGCATACTCTCACCATTAACATGCCTTATTCAAGAAGGAGAAAAACCATGGAAAGAAGGTTTTTAAAACTCTGCGCAAGCTGCCAAAACTCAGTCAATGCCATTCGTGCATGCTAGCATGGGTGTTAGTGCACAGTGGGAAGACTCGGGGTTCAACATTAATTCACCAACAAAGCCCTAAGATACTGGCCCTTTTGGCATCACCCGCAAGTAGGTGAAGTCTCACCCGAGGTATCTATGGGGACCACAGGAACCAGGTTTCCATAGTCATGAACGGATGGGAGGCATTCATCACAACCATTACACCTAACGTCTCTTCACTATACCTTATGTGTGCAGAAACATAAGAACAAATAACATATTCATATTAACCAAACATACATTATGTGCGAGTAATAAATAAAATAGTAAACACATCACAACACATCATAATACATATACACCAGGATTTAACATGGTTCACCCAAGATGGGTTACGTCCACAACGACCAAATTCTTATATTATTCATAATCATCTCTTACAAAATATGCACATTGCGCAAATACATGATATCTTAGTTATACCGCAAAATTCCCTCGTCGTTCGTGCATACAATGCACACTTAGCTCTTTTTACTCACTCACATATTCTTCTCTCTTTAGCTACCACTTCTACCCAAAACCTGTACATATTTATACATTCACATTAGTTATTAGTCCATTTCAAAGGACCAAAATTCCTAACAAATTCTTAGCTAACTTCCTTCTTTCATGTGCACTGATACTGGAAATGCGCTAACTTCCTTTCCTTCTTCTGCATGCTCTCTTGCGTAATTCCCAAAACTTGTCCCAAAATACTTGTCCCAATAGGCCCCCAACACTCACTTGTGGCTTGTTCCAAGCCACTTAGTTCTACTACTACGCTCCCTTTAGTGTCGTAATGAGCTTCTCAAAAGTCTCCTTTGCGATATTTTCCTTTCCTTGTACTTCTTATGCCACAATATTGTTTACCGTCTGTGCAATAATAGGGTTATTCAACTTCTCTGTACTAGCTTGCGTTGCTTTCTTCACTATGCCCTATGCTACCACATGTTCTTCTATCACCCTGAAGGATTCCTCTTGTAGTGGCTCCAGCTTTTGTGCAAGATTATGTTGTTTCACTCTAATTTAGTTTATCTCTTGGTTCAACTACCTATTCTCAATGATTACAGTCATTCACTCTGTTGGTGGCATAGTGTTCATTGTATATCTGATCTTCTGCGCCTTCTCCTTCATAGTCTTTAACCTTTGTTCCAATGCTTGTATCTCTTCATTCTCCAAAAACTAAGTCCATACTTGTGTGCTTTATTCATACAACTTTGTACATTCTTCATCCAAGCTCTTGATGTTCTCTACTGTCCTCACAAATATTTTCTCCCTTTTCTCTCTTTCTTCGGGTGGCATACTTGGTGTAGTGCATGCTTCCAAGTATACTATTTTTGCACAAAATCCCTGAATAGCTTCACTAATCTTCGTTAATCGTTCTTCCAATGGAGTATCTACTTCCATTGGTATCTCTAGGAAGTTGTTGTATACTTCTTACACTTCGTTTTTCAACCTTCATGCTCTCTATTTAGCCTCGTCCCGTTTTTACACTAGTCTACTATATTTGACGTGTAGTGTTGCATTGTCCTCGTTCACTTTAGCCAACTCCATCGTAGTCGACTTCGCATGAAACTTAATTTCCCGTGTTACACTTGAGTGCAAGATATGTAACAAATTCATGGGTAACTAAGACAACACTAATTCAATATGACTTAATTCCTATGCATGCTCCTCCATCTCTGTGGTGGGGAACTCTAATGCTCCTGTTGATATCTTCATTACTTTGTTCTCTGTTGATGTTGATGGTTGTGAATATATCGTCTTGGTTGTACTCTCAGTCATATATTCCTCTCCCATTCTAACTGGTGCTAACCTTGTTGATTCCAAAACTTGGTGTAGTGTTTCTATTTGTGCCTGCACATTTGAGTGCATATCCTCCTACTTTTGCGCAGCTCATATAAATAATTTTTCTATTACTTCCTTAAATTGATATCCTATTTTCTCTAAGTCATCCTCTTTCAAGGCTTGGATGGCTACTTCCTTGAAGGATTTCCTCTTCTTATGCTTGCGTGTTGTTTGTTTCTTTGGATGCTCCTTCCTCTTTTCTCCAACGGGGAATGGGATTTCGTAAACTTCACCTTCACCATTTCCTTGTTCTCCGTGTTCCCGTCTTCTTCATCTTGATACTTTTATGGTTCTTGTGTCTCTTTATTTGGTTGTGTCTCCTATTGTGTTGTTTCTATCATTGGGGTTCTCAACTCTTCATCCCAATAGTTTACAATTTGGATGATGTCTTTCTCTGTCACCCTGGAATGTGTCGGCAACCATTGTTGATTCACATCCTTCTTTGCCTGAATACAGATATGGTGTTTCTCTGCCTTAAATCATGCAATGCACTTATAAGCTTCAACTATATGTGGTTGAATGTGTGACATGTCTTCAATGCATTGCAAAATAGTCTCCTTATAGACATAGAAGGTTATGTTATTGTCCATTTGTCTGTTCTTGTGCACAATATGCCACAAAGATACATATCTTTCTGCCAAGAATGGTTTTTTCATTCCTTCCACGAACTGTGTCTCTTCTTTCTCCCTCCAAGTAGTCAATGCTATCAAAATTAATAACCATGTATAATGGAACTCTGTGCCTTTCTCCCATGCCTCCCTGTAGTCCACTAAAAAATGATTCATGAGAAATTTTGACTAGTTCATCATCACTCCTGTTACACATTTATCCGCTAATAATATGACTCCCGTTGGCACCTGGTCCTTGTGGCATTTTCCTAATAGATTACAAGCCAAAGCATGTGTCACAAATATTATTGTATTATCATTGATGCTCGTGACATCTAGTCCGCTTGCTCCTTTGTGTGTACCATATTTTTCCTTCATTCTTTCTGCTAATTATTTTTCCCACATATTGTCTGTGAAAAATGGTAGAGGGTCTTCCCCTATTGATGGAAATCATGTAATCCACGCAATCAAGTATGTGTTGATCAAAACTACTCTGTCCAACCATAAAAACCCTCCATGGATGCAACTCAACAATAATTTGACACAATTTTTTATCTCCACGCTCCTGCCAAAATGGGTTATCTCCAACATATTTAGTATTCATGTTCACTGCAATATTGTCACCCATTCCTTCAGATAAACTGTGATTACAAGTGATCGGGGGTTCATTCCCACGCACAAATAATTATATGGCACTAACTCTGGAAACTTATTTAAATCTTCCACGTCATGGTATGAATACCTCAGTGTTAGCGTCAGACGTCACTCCTGGATTGCTTGCAGGAGCAGAGCCTGACACCCATTAGTTTAATGTCACGATTTGTTTAAAAGGGGTGATCAAATGGAAGCAAACTCGGAACAGTCGTCTCAACTCAGAAACTAGGCCAGGCATGCACGAGTGAGTGAGGTCTTAGATAAAATTCAAACAATGAGTTGTAGTAAGGGTGAGTAGGGGGAAGACTTGCATGAGAAAAGTGCGAAGGTCTATCATAAACATCAGGTTTGTAACAGACTGAAGGAGAAATCATTCGAACGCAAGATCCTCTTACATTCAAACACAAAAGACCAGAGAATACAATAATTCCACAACAAATCCTTTATCATAACATCACTGCAACAATCCACACAAATCATTCAATCATGAACTCTCTGATATGAGATGAAAACATAGATGGAAAAAGGAGAACTGTTTGTCATAAAACAAGAAATCTCAAACATAGATACACAACCCAGAGAACTAGGATGTTTGCTGAAACTTTACAGTTGGGAGCTTAGCTCTACCATCGATAGATACAAAAATGGTGAAAACGCCTTCAAATACTCAAACTAGCAATAGCAACAAAATCGAGACGTAGCATTAAAAGATTTGCGTCTGCATGGCTTCTGACAATCCGCAGCTGCAATCTTTGAGTGGTCGTGCAACTTATGGTAGATCGATCTTCTGACAGTTTCATCGGCGAATCGACGTGCCTTTAATTCATTGTCGTGCTTTCCCATTATGGCGGAGGCGATGTCTAACCACCACCAACCGCTTCAATAACTGCTTCATTGGGATTGAGGATGGCCCGACCAACTCGGCACCTTCAGGACGTGGAGGGCCTCCCACGCTGCCACCTGGAATAATTGACTGGCTTGGCGAATGAGCGTGGAGGCCAGTGCGAAGGATGGGGCGCATGACAGGAGTGGTGGCACCAGATCATGAGGGCGTGAAGGAAGTGGCGAGGTGTGAGAAGGGCGACAGAGGAGGGCACATGGCGGAAGACAATAGGTGGAAGGGGGGGAAGATGAAAGATAAAGGACTTGCTCTTTGGTGAGAGGCTAATGTGGAAAGGAGTGGGACACATGGCAAGAAACAAGTGGATGATGAGAAGGAAGGAGGACCACGCGGACCAAAGAGGGGAGGTGGATGGATGATATAGGGTAGAAGGAGAAAGGTGGTTCTGGAAGATGACATGACGGGAGAAGGGCCCACGCGGGCTAAACACAGAGCAACTGAGAATGATGGGATAGCGTGAGCGCCGTTGATCCAGGCGCTAAGATCTCGGTCGTCGGAAAGCTGCACCCCCGATTTCGGACCCCCCCCTCCGCTTAAAGGTAGAAAGGCAAGGGGGGTCCGGAATTGCCTTTATTGCCGTTGATCCGGGGGCGCCGATCTGGACCATTGAAGAGATGCGCCCCCGATTCCGGACCCCCCCCCTCCGCTTAAAGGTAGAAAGGCGGGGGGGGGGGTCCGGAATTCCATATGCACCGTTGATCCGAGTGCACGAATCGCTGCCACTCGGACTTGCTTGCCGCTTACCACAGGCGCATTTGCGTTCTAAACTTAGGACAAGTGGGTTTTAACCCATTCTTTTGCATTCTAACCCCCTTACAAGAAATATCGCTAACATTTGGCTCCATGGGGGATAGAGTCGTCCCTGTGATGCTCTAAGAACATTTTGCAGATTCAATGCCTTGCTGTTGGGTTATGGAGTCATTTATTAAACTGAAAACAAAACAAAAACAATATTTACAAAAACAAAAGAGCCGATTGCGGCTCACATAAAACATTTTTTCAAGAAGTGCCCATTTACTGGGCCATTAAAAACGTCTTCTCCTTCCAAGTCCTGCAACCTGTAAGTGTTGTTTGAACATGCTTCAAGGATCTTGAAAGGCCCCAACCAGAGGGCGTCAAACTTACTGTGCTTGCCCCTGTCCTGCCTGGGTGCGTCCCACTTGAGTACCAAGTCACCCTGCTCGAATTCTTTCTTTCTGCTCTTCCTGTCGAAAGCCTGTTTGATCTTCTGTTGATGATTGTAGGCTCTATCCATGACCTGTTCTCTGATCTGCTGCACTTCCACCATTTGATGAATCCTTCTGACCACATGTTTAGGTTCTCCTTCGAAGTCTTGGAGGAAATTCACCACAAATAAGGCGAGTTGAGTGGGGAAAATGACCTCTATTACGTAAACAAGTTGGAAAGGTGAGAGACCCAGGGATTTCTTTGTTGTTACCCAATCAACCCAAAGGGAAAATTTGAGCTTTGAGTCCCAGGCCCTCTGATTGTACTCCAGTAGCTTTTTGATGAGCTTGATTAGGCTTTTATTGGAGGACTCTGCCAGTCCATTTCCTTGAGTGTAGTATGGAGTGGAGTGAACCAGTGAAATCCCAAACTGTTCACAGAACTTGACCAGAGGCTCAGACCTGAAGGGGGTGGCATTGTCAGTGACAATCCTACTCGGGCAACCAAATCTGGCTATGATGTCTTCCAAGAGACTGATGATTACTTTGTGAGAAGTGCTCCTGGTGGGGACAACCTCTATCCACTTGGTGAAATAATCAGTCGCAGTGAGGATCCATCTGTGCTGGCCACTTGAGGGAGGATGAATCTCTCCGATGAAATCCAATCCCCACTGCTGAAAGGGTGCTGAAACTACTACAGGATTTAATGGCAGAGATTTGAATTACTGCTTACCTGAGAACTTCTGGCATTTGATGCAAGCCCTGACTTCCCTGCAGACATCAGTAAACAAAGTAGGCCAGTAATACCCAGCCCGAAGGATTTTGTGGGCTGTGGTCTTCCAAAAATGATGACCTCCACAGAGACTGCTATGAAAATTGAACATCACCTTCTGGGCTTGCAGCGGGTCCAGACATCTTAATAGTATCCCCAGAGGGTCTCTCCAATACAAGGCTTGGTCAATGAGACAATACCTAACTGCTTTGAGCTTCAAAGCTCTGGCCCTACTTTTTCCTAATCCGTCAGGGGGCTTTAATTCTTGCAGAAAATACAAGATATCCTTGTACCAGGGACATGATGCTAGGGGTATGATGGTCTAAGGATTCCTGCTGGATGACTCAGCTTGCTCATTGATGAAGTTAATCCCTAAATCCTTGCAATTGGATTCAGCCAACAGCTTGGCCAAACCCTTCCCCTTTATCAACTTGGTGGGCTTAATCTCCAGGTCAAATTCCAGGATCTTGGCGATCCATTTACCCCTTCTCCCATCTATGTCAGGCTGTATAAGAATGTCCTTCACAGAGGTTGAAGGGACATATGCAGTGATCTTTGAGTGCAAAACATAGATCCTGAAAGCTTTGAGAGCTTTCACCAATGCATAGGCCTGCTTCTCCATGATCTCATACCTGAGTTCAACATCTCTCAATGCCTTGTTGTAGAAAGAAATAGGTTGCTCTTGCCCTCGATCATTATTCTGCAACAAGACTACTGCTACCGAGTCATCAGAAGCAAATGAGAAAATCAGGAAATCTTTAGAATAATCGGGACTGATTAGCATAGGTGCCTCGGTCAATGATTTCTTTATTTGGGCAAAATATGCCCTGGGTTCAGCGGTCCATTTCACTTCATGGCCCTTCCTAATCATGGCTGTGATGTGTTTCACCAGCTCGGCAAAGTTCGAGACGAATCTCCTCAGAAAGTTGACCTTCCCCAAAAATGCCTGAACTTCCTTCTTGGACCTGGGAAGTGACAGGGTCTGAATCGCTTCCACCCTGCTCGGGTCAATCCCTACTCCCTCTACTAACACTATGTGACCTAACAAATTTCCCTCCTGCATAGAAAACAATGATTTCTTGGGGTTTAAATATAGGCCATACCTCCAACACTTCAGGAAAACCCTTTTTAAGTGGCAGCAGTGCTCTTTATCAGTCTTGGAGAAGACTGTGATGTCATCCAGATATATCACCACAAATTGGTCCTTCTCCCCGACGAAGGCTATGTCCATGGCCCACTGAAAAGTTTCTCCTGCATTCATCAGTCCGAAAGGCATTTTGACATACATGAACGTGCCCCAAGGAGTAGTGAAGGCTGTTTTTTCTCTGTCCTCAGGCATGACTGATATCTGATTGTATCCAGAGAAACCATCAATCATGGATATTCTGGATGCACCAGTGACCCTCTGTAATATGTGTTCCATGTTGGGCAGGGGATAATTGTCCTTTCTGGAACTTCTATTCAGGTTCTTGAAATCAATGCAGAGTCCAATTTCCCCACTTTTCTTTCTCACTAGGACCAAATTGGCTACCCATTTAGAATATCTCAAGGGGACAATGATTTGGGCATCCAACAACTTCTTTACCTCTTTCTCCATGACAGGTAGCAACATGGGATTTATTTGTCTCAGCTTCTGCTTGAATGACTTAGCCTCCTCTTTCAGTGGGATTTTGTGCTCGATGACTGATGTGTCATACGTTTTGAGGTCTTCGTAGGTCCATGCAAACACATCAGCAAACTCCTTCAGCAACTTAATATATCTAGCTCTCTGCTCCTCAGTCAAACTTCTTGACAGCTTGACCAATTTAGGCTCCTCAGGTGTTCCTATGTTGCACTCAGCTGTGTCATCATCATCACCTAAAACTTTACCCTTCACTGCCACATCATTTCCATCGAACAATCTTTCTAATGGGATTAGTCCTTTCGGAATGTAATTGCTCGGTAGCTGAATGATCTGGTGATTAGAAATTTTATTCACAAACTCCCCAAGGTGATGGTCACCTTCCTCATCAGGATTCTCATCTATGTGCATTGTGGAAAAGTCATCGATGGATTGGAGGAATTTCTCGATTTCTTGATCATCTTCAAACACCTTCCAGTGTTTAACGTTGTCTGGTATAGAAGGTCTGTATTTTATTTCAACGTCGGATCTGACCTCAGGCGGTGAAGGAACTTCGAGCAAGCTAGCTGTGACAGCCAAAAAGTTGGCTGAAGCATTTTCCTCCCTTGGAATGTAGGAAATGTTAAAAGCCAGGAAGAAATTATCAACCAGGTCCCATACCTCATTTCTGTAATTCCTGAGCCGAGGATTCTTGGCATGATAGGTTTTTTTTACCTGCTGGATGATCAACTCTACATCTCCAAACACATTCATCTCCTTAATTCCCATTTCCTTGGCAGCTCTTAATCCCAGAGCCAGAGCTTCATACTCTGCCGCGTTATTGGTGATTTCAAATTCCAGCTTATATGACAGAGATATGGTCTCTCGACAGGGTGATATTAATATCACTCCGACACCTACACCCATACTGGAGGAAGCTCCATCAAAGAACATCTTCCAAACATAGGTAGTTGGAAGGGGTGTCTCCTGATTAAGAATAGGCTGCTTTCTGATTTGTAAAGGAGCCTCAGGGGTGTGGGTGAGCTGTAGTAAACTGGAGCCTAAATCAGTGTCCAAGGCATAGATGGGATGATTGGTAGGGTGGATTCGTCACTAATTATGTAGGCTAGTTGGGCTTCTCTGTACAGTCTTCTATGCTCCCCTCCAAACACTGGAATGGTGGCATATGTGAGATCCATCTGCAAGGTTCCCCCCAGTATCTTTATGCAAGATCTTGACAACAACATGCCAAACTTAGGGGGGACTTCAGCTACCACAACATCCATGACCATACTCTTCATGGGTAGCTGAAATAGGGAAACTACCAGGTCCTTGATGACTCCCAAACACGGAACCCTCCTGGAGTCAAAAGAATAGAGATCATGATAGGCTCGGGTGACTTCTAGTCCCAACTCTTCCATGACACTTTTGGGCATGAGGTTGTGAGAGGCCCCTGAATCCATAAGGAAATTATGCAACACTTTGTCATGTATGTTCAGGGATGTGTAGAAGGGAGGGGATGAATCATCTCTGTCTTCTACCATGGGACCTAGGAAAACTGCAGGCCTTTCATCTTGGAGGTTTATGGAGTCTGTGAGACGGTATGAGGCTTCGGATTTCAACATCTCAGAGAAGCATTTTTTGAATTCCCCATGTTTAGTTAACTCAGTGAGTGGCACATGAATTCTGATCTTTTGAATCTCATGTTCGAAATTGAAAGAATACATAGGCTTTGGGATTTCTCTAATTTCAGGAACATGATTATGGACAATGGGAGAGAGAGGTTGAGCCTTCTTACCTCTATGAGCGTCTGCTACTTCATTAGCAGGTTTCTCTGTTCTAGTGGATTCTCAGGAACATCAGGTGTTGCTGCCCTTTTGTCGGACCTCAGGTTGTACCTGCCTCAACCGCCACTAGCCTTGTCTCCCTTGCTCAATTCATTTAGCTGACTCTCCATGAGAGACTCTTCATAAGCAGTCTGGGTGAGATGAGGAAACGGAGGAGTGTCTTCTAGGCAGTGGATTTCAGGATCCAGCTCTTCTGCTTCTCTTTCCTCCTCATGGGCAACAAGATGGTTCTGAAAAGGGGCCTGAATTCTATGGTCTTCTCTGTCTCTTCCCCTTTCTCTGTGCATAGTTGGGGGAGCAATATTATTTGGCCTCCTGAAACCTCCTTTATTTTCTGTGTTCTGAGGGCCCTTATACATTTGTTTCCTTTCCACCTTCAATTTCTCCACCTCTTCAGTCAGTAACTTCATTATCTCGGTCAGTTCATTTACTTGAGGGTGGGGCAATGATGGGATGGAAGTTGAGGCTTCGGATCTTCCCTTTCTTCTGTCTACGTCTACTTTGTTCCTTAGTTTGTTAGCTGCCAATATGTTGGATTCCACTTCTAAGGCAGCATCTTGCATTTGAGCTAAGGAGGTAGCTCTTCTTTCTCTCAATAGCAGGCAGAAATCATGATCAAATGCACCAGCATATGAAATTTGGGTGGAGGCCTCTGAGGGCTTTATCTCTACAGGGATCTTGTTGTACATCTTATTAAATCTTTTAGAGAAGTCTGAGACAGACTCTCCTTCCATTTTCCTCAGAGACCCAAACTCTGTCATGTAATACATGAAATCTTTTCTATCTCCCCACTGCCTCAGGAAGACGTTATCCAAGGCTTCAATGCTAGCAATAGATCCAGGGGCCAATCCTCTGAACCATTTCCTCACCTCTCCATCTAGGATCTGGACAAAGACTCTCATCCAGACATCTTCACTCTCGATATTCAAGTTGTCTGCATAACTGTAAAAAGCAGCTAGGTGCTCTTCAACAGTTATGTCTCCCTCCCCACTAAACTTGGGCATGTATTTCAAATAGTCTCCAGTAGGGAGGGGATTCATAGGATGTGGTAGGATTAAAGGAGCATATCTAGCAACAACTATGGCATCCATCCTATTTAGAGGGGGATTAACACCAGCCATAGGGATATTAGGTAGAGGAGAACTCAGAGGAGAAGGAGTATGGACGGGAGATGTCGAAAAAGAGGTTCTTGGAGGAGACAACGGAGAAAACAGAGAGAGAGCCAAGGGACCTGAGTGTGCAGATGCTTCTCTCTATGCAGCAGTAGAAATAAAAGGAGGGGTGGTGAAACATTTAGAAGCTTGAGGTCTGTGATGAGGCACGACTTCCAGGGAGGGGGGAGTGACAAGGATCTCTCTTTTTGATACCAGACCAGGAGGAGAAAACTCAGCAGGAACACTCCCGAAATTTAGAAAATGGGAAACCTCGGAGGAAGGATGACTAGGAAGCTGAGAATAAGAAAATGGAGTTCTCACAGAAGGGGATGGCGTATTACCTGTTTCAGCGATGGAAACTTCTTTCGCAGAGCTCTTTCCCTTTCTCGCACCGCTTCCAAGTCAGCTTCTGGTGTAGCTAAAGGCAAGTGTGGATTAGACCTCGTATGTCTACCTCTCGAAGCCACAGTTGATAGAGCAGGTTCTCCCCAGCGGATTCGTCACAATGGAGTCACCAGGTGCACAGTAGCAGTCTTCAAGTTCTGATATCTGATGCACCTTCAGAATCAGTTGATCTTTGTCGTTCAATCTCGGGGAAAATATTCAACTTCGTCCCCGACAATGGCGCCAAAAATGTTAGCGTCAGAAGTCACTCCTAGATTGCTTGCAGGAGCAGAGCCTGACACCCATCAGTTTAATGTCACAATTTGTTTAAAAGGGGTGATCAAATGGAAGCAAACTTGGAACAGTCGTCTCAAATCAGAAACTAGGCCAGGCATGCACGGGTGAGTGAGGTCTTAGATAAACTTCAAACAGTGAGTTGTAGTAAGGGTGAGTAGGGGGAAGACTTGCATGAGAAAAGTGCGAAGGTCTATCATAAACATCAGGTTTGTAACAGACTGAAGGAGAAAGCATTCGAACGCAAGATCCTCTTACATTCAAACACAAAAGACCAGAGAATACAATAATGCCACAGCAAATCCTTTATCATAACATCACTGCAACAATCCACACGAATCATTCGATCATGAACTCTCTGATATGAGATGAAAACATAGATGGAAAAAGGAGAACTGTTTGTCATAAAACAAGAAATCTCAAACACAGATACACAACCCA
>ML779728.1:804713-823476 GCA_009831015.1 Picea engelmannii
TATATATATATATATATATAATTTATTTTTTCTTAGTTATGTACTTATATATAGTTATATATATAAATTAGTTATGTACTTATATATAGTTTTATATATAAATTAATTAATGTGATAAAAATTATATATATATATATATAATTTATTTTTTCTTAGTTATGTACTTATATATAGTTTTTCGAAAGTACATGAGTTTGGGTGAAGTTTTAAAAAGGCTTCCAATAATTTCCTTTGGAATAAAACTTAAAATTAAGTCTCTTTATGGTGATTTGGACACACAAATGCATGTGTGGGGTGACTTGTACATATATATATGTGCAAAATTATTTTATAAAAGAGATTTAGTTTTAAGTTTTTTTCTCAATAAGTTTGTTGGAAGTTTTATATATTAAATTTTATAGGGAAATTTAAGGGATGTTTTTTCAAATTTATGGATGATATCTCTAGTAAACTCATTGGTATAGTTAAGTGTGTCTCATCTAGGAAGATTCAATCTAGACACCTACTAATATAGAACTAGTTGAATGGACAACAACATTGCTATATATATATATACAGTAAGGTCAAAGCCTTGTGAGACATCAAATTGACGTATGAGATCCCCTTATTTGTGGGAAAATGGACCCTTCCACTAACAATATGAAATTTTAGTTTATGAAGGTGTACGTCCCCCATCCCCCTCTAGATTTAAAACTATGATCTCTAAGAAGGAAATATATATGCTTAACCACTGGGCCCACTCAGAATGTATGTTTTCAACAAACCAACAAAGTAAAAATTGTTTTTAGATAAATAACTTTTCATGTGTATAGTAATATTTGTTTGTAAGTCTAAAGGGGTTGGATAAAATGGTAAGGATTGAGGAGTATATTTCCATTTATCAAAGTTCAATATTATTCACCCCTTGAGGTTTCCATGGGGGCACCAAGAAGTAGTGGTCTAACATGTGAGGCTTGCATTGCACTTCTCTCATTCACATAAGTGGAGAAAATTCCACAGTCTTGTCATTCTTAAGGCCAAAAACTAGTTGTTAAGGTTAATTACAGTCACAATCCCCCGCTCAACTTGAATTATCACGAAGATATGATTTTTGTTCTCTTTTTTTGATAGCATTTCTATATACCATGTTTTGAGACAACATAATGATAAGGGTGAATGAAAAATGAAATATGGGAGTGAAGACTAACGATGGGGTTATCCTTCTCAAGCTTTCAAAAGTCATTATCACACATTACTACAATACAGGGTTGAAGCATCATTGTTTTGTGTCACTACAACCAATTTTCTCATTTTCGTTTTTTTTTTTGTTGTTGTTGTTGTTGTTGGAACACATCAAGATTTAATGATGTTGATTTGCATCGAATTTGCATCACATTTATGTTAAATCTACAACACAAAAATCATTAAATTTTTATTTATTTTTGTCTTGCATCATTCTTGCATTGATTAGCATTGAAATTTCATCATTTGTGTGTTACTCCCACATTGCTAAAATTTGTCACATGTCATTGATTTCATTTTTGCATCAAAGTAGCATCTTATATATACATATATAACGTTGAATTAGCATCATATTAGTGTCACAATATCATATTTGATAAAATAACTACGTGTTGTGAATTTTTTATCATATCTACACACAATTTTGGCATTATTCTTCTAGGGAGTTCTAACAAATCATTGACAAGAGTGTAGTCTATAGAGCCTATGTGAGAAATTGTAAGGTCACTATGAAGGGAATGAAAAAATCTTATGCAAAGAGGCATAATAAGTCTATGAAGGGAATGATATAGAACAAGAGGTTTCAAATATATATTTATTTATTTAGGAAATCATACATTTTCCCTAAAACCCATCTATTCTCTTCAAATTTTAGGCTAATAAACTACACCAAAGATGAAAAACTATCATTCAAGCTACTACCAAGTACCTTATGTTGTCATATATCACCTAGGCTAGATTCATGCTAAATAATTCTTGTGTATTGGATTATTTGATTTTGGTGAGTGTTGGAGAGGCTTAGTCAACTACACCAATGTAATAGATCAAGTCGAATAAAGAGGTAGTTGAATTAGTTGACCAACCAAGGTAGTTATGATAGTTACAACTATCTCCATTGATGTAATGTATAAATAGATACAAATATGAGATGTAAATAGGTTGGATTGTTGACCATACATTAATAAACACTACTTGTTGTTGGTGCCATAATTATTATCGCCAAAAAATTGCTCAACAAGTTATACATGTGATCATTGGAGAAGTCATTAGTTTAATCCACCAAATGGCATACTCTCAGCATTAACATGCCTTATTCAAGAAGGAGAAAAACCATGGAAGGAAGGTTTTTAAAACTCTGCGCAAGCTGCCAAAACTCAGTCAATGCCATTTGTGCATGCTAGCATGGGTGTTAGTGCACAGTGGGAAGACTTGGGGTTCAACATTAATTCACCAACAAAGCCCTAAGATACTGGCCCTTTTGGCATCACCCGCAAGTAGGTGAAGTCTCACCTGAGGTATCTATGGGGACTACAGGAACCAGGTTTCCACAATCATGAACGGATGGGAGGCATTCATCACAACCATTACACCTAACGTCTCTTCACTATACCTTATGTGTGTAGAAACATAAGAACAAATAACATATTCATATTAACCAAACATACATTATGCACGAGCAATAAATAAAATAGTAAACACATCACAACACATCATAATACATATACACCAGGATTTAACATGGTTCACCCAAGATGGGTTACGTCCACAACGACCAAATTCTTATATTATTCATAATAATCTCTTACAAAATATGCACATTGCACAAATACATGATATCTTAGTTATACCGCAAAATTCCCTCGTCGTTCGTGCATACAGTGCACACTTAACTCTTTTTACTCACTCACATATTCTTCTCTCTTTAGCTACCACTTCTACCCAAAACCTGTACATATTTATACATTCACATTAGGTATTAGTCCATTTCAAAGGACCAAAATTCCTAACAAATTCTTAGCTAACATCCTTCTTTCATGTGCACTGATACTGGAAATGCGCTAACTTCCTTTCCTTCTTCTGCATGCTCTCTTGCACAATTCCCAAAACTTGTCCCAAAATACCTGTCCCAATAGGCCCCCAACACTCACTTGTGGCTTGTTCCAAGCCACTTAGCTCTACTACTGTGCTCCCTTCGGTGTCATAATGAGCTTCTCAAAAGTCTCCTTTGCGATATTTTCCTTTGCTTGTACTTCTTATGCCACAATATGATTTACCGTCTGTGCAATAATAGGGTTATTCAACTTCTCTGTACTAGCTTGCGTTGCTTTCTTCACTATGCCCTATGCTACCACATGTTCTTCTGTCACCCTGAAGGATTCCTCTTGTAGTGGCTCCATCTTTTGCGCAAGATTATGTTGTTTCACTCTAATTTAGTTTATCTCTTGGTTCAACTACCTATTCTCAATGATTACAGTCATTCACTCTGTTGGTGGCATAGTGTTCATTGTATATCTGATCTTTTGCACCTTCTCCTTCATAGTCTTTAACCTTTGTTCCAATGCTTGTATCTCTTCATTCTCCAAAAACTAAGTCCATACTTGTGTGCTTTATTCATACAACTTTGTACATTCTTCATCCAAGCTCTTGATGTTCTCTATTGTCCTCACAAATATTTTCTCCCTTTTCTCTCTTTCTTCAGGTGGCATACTTGGTGTAGTGCATGCTTCCAAGTATACTATTTTTGCACAAAATACCTGAATAGCTTCACTAATCTTCGTTAATCGTTCTTCCAATGGAGTATCTACTTCCATTGGTATCTCTAGGAAGTTGTTGTATACTTCCCGCACTTCATTTTTCAACCTTCCTGCTCTCTATTTAGCCTCGTCCCGTTTTTGCACTAGTCTACTATATCTGACGTGTAGTGTTGCATTGTCCTCGTTCACTTTAGCCAACTCCATCGTAGTCGACTTCGCATGAAACTTAATTTCCTATGTTACACTTGAGTGCAAGATATGTAACAAATTCATGGGTAACTAAGACAACACTAAGTCAATATGACTTAATTCCTATGCATGCTCCTCCATCTCTGTGGTGGGGAACTCTAATGCTCCTGTTGATATCTTCATTACTCTGTTCTATGTTGATGTTGATGGTTGTGAATCTATCGTCTTGGTTGTACTCTCAGTCATATCTTCCTCTCCCATTCTAACTGGTGCTAACCTTGTTGATTCCAAAACTTGGTGTAGTGTTTCTATTTGTGCCTGCACATTTGAGTGCATATCCTCCTACTTTTGCGTAGCTCATATAAATAATTTTTCTATTACTTCCTTTAATTGATATCCTATTTTCTCTAAGTCATCCTCTTTCAAGGCTTGGATGGCTACTTCCTTGAAGGATTTCCTCTTCTTATGCTTGTGCGTTGTTTGTTTCTTTGGATGTTCCTTTCTCTTTTCTCCAACGAGCAATGGGATTTCATAAACTTCACCTTCACCATTTCCTTGTTCTCCGTGTTCCTGTCTTCTTCATCTTGTTCCTTTTCTGGTTCTTGTGTCTCTTTATTTGGTTGTGTCTCCTATTGTGTTGTTTCTATCATTGGGGTTCTCAACTCTTCATCTCAATAGTTTACAATTTGGATGATGTCTTTCTCTGTCACCCTGGAATGTGTCGACAACCATTGTTGATTCACATCCTTCTTTTCCTGAATACACGTATGGTGTTTCTATGCCTTAAATCGTGCAATGCACTTATAAGCTTCAACTATATGTGGTTGAATGTGTGACATGTCTTCAATGCATTGCAGAATAGTCTCCTTATAGACATAGAAGGTTATGTTATTGTCCATCTGTCTGTTCTTGTGCACAATATGCCACAAAGATACATATCTTTCTGCCAAGAACGGTTTTTTCATTCCTTCCACGAACTGTGTCTCTTCTGTCTCCCTCCAAGTAGTCAATGCTATCAAAATTAATAACCACGTATAATGGAACTCTGTGCCTTTCTCCCATGCCTCCCTGTAGTCCACTAAAAAATGATTCATGAGAAATTTTGACTAGTTCATCATCACTCCTGTTACACATTTATCCGCTAATAATATGACTCCCGTTGGCACCTAGTCCTTGTGGCATTTTCCTAATATATTACAAGCCAACACATGTGTCACAAGTATTATTGTATTATCATTGATGCTCGCGACATCTAGTCCGCTTGCTCCTCTGTGTGTACCATATTTTTCCTTCATTCTTTCTGCTAATTATTTTTCCCGCATCTTGTCTGTGAAAAATGGTAGAGGGTCTTCCCCTATTGATGGAAATCATGTAATCCGTGCCATCAAGTATGTGTTGATTGAAACTACTCTGTCCAACCATAAAAACCCTCCATGGATGCAACTCAACAATAATTTGACACAAATTTTTATCTCCACGCTCCTGCCAAAATGGGTTATCTCCAACATATTTAGTATTCATGTTCACTGCAATATTGTCACCCATTCCTTCAGATAAAATGTGATTACAAGTGATCGAGGGTTCATTCCCACGCACAAATAATTATATGGAACTAACTCTGGAAACTTATTTAAATATTCCACGTCATGGTATGAATACCTCAGGTTACCTATTTCACCTAACATATCTCCCTCGACAGTGACCCCAGTTGGAATCACTGGTGTAACCATGTCATACTTCTCCTCCTTCTGTAGTCCGACTTGTTTTGCTGTCGGATTTATTGGTGGAACATATGCTCTGGGAAATTTGACTGGATCGAATGCCTTGGGGGTTTCTTCTTGTACTGGTGTTGTTGCACCCATTGATTAAATCTTGCGACAAAATGGTTTTCCTCTAGTTCCACCAATTCTAACAGTCTTTTCTCTACTGCACCATAATCTGTAAGCTCTGTCAGTGCGACAATGCACAAACTCAACAAATTGAAATCCATGGGCATAACTTCTTCCTGGACATATACTAAATGGAATGGTATATGTCCTATCAGCTTCTTACATGTAGTCCTATATGCCCATAGTACTGCAAGAATCCTCAAATCCCATTCATCTCGATTTACATTACATATCTTCATCAGTGGATGATATAGGATCTTGTTAAATGCTTTGTAATGTCCCTAATCCAAATCCCTTTGTAATTGTACATATAGTATGGTGAGCCATCGGTACCAATTGTAAATGCAAATGTACAAATAGGTTGGCGAGCCATTGGCACCAAGTTTTGGTTCACCTGAGTAGTGCACAAGAATTGTTATCAAAGAAAGGGTGCACACATTTCATAGTGATGCGTGCACCTGGGTAAGTGCGCATGGTTTCACATCAAAGGAAGGGTGCACACATTTCATAGTGTTGTGCACACCTGGGTAAGTGCGCGTGGTTCCACATCAAAATAAGGATGTGTACATTTCATAGTGTTGCGCACACTTGAGTAAGTGCATTGGGATTACCTAGAATTGCGCATGAGACCGAGTTATATATATATATATATATATATATATATATATATATATATATATATGGATGTATACATATATGAGGTCAGGGAGCCTATGTGTTTATAAGGCTGGTGAGCCAAAATGCAAATAGGCTAATGTGCCTATCCATGTAAAATGTAATCATACTCAATTTATTAATAAAGTCACATCGTTGCGTGCAGACAGATCAGATGAAAAGAGATGTGGGCTAAATCCACAAAAAAAGGGAAAGGGGGGGACTTAAGTCCTAGGGAATATTTTATTAATATTTCTGAGAAGTGTAAGTTATGGATAATTGTTGATGTTTGGACAACATTGGGAAGACATTCTCTTAGATTAATAATTAAAAATACAATTATTGATTATTAAATACCATATGTAATAAGTAAATGATAATAATAAATAATTATTGATTATCCAAGGGACACATCCTTTCATGGATGGTCACCATATGTTCTCTATATATGGAACACTCATCATTTTAATAATATATTGATCATATCTCATATGAATAAAAACAACATGGTATCAGAGCGGGACTGGGCTTGATTCCTTCACAGGAGGGCCCAGGAAAATGAGAGTAGAGTAAAATGTTGGGACTCTTAAATTTACGTGTTTGTTATAATCTCTATGTACAACATATTTATTTTTTAATCCTACCTAAATTATAGAAATAATTCCATAAATTATGGTGGGCAGTAATTTCTAGTAAAAATGTCTAATTACCTAAATATGAGGAATGTACTGCATATTTACTTCTACCTATATTTATGCTAAGAATCACATGAATTATGAAGAAACAATTTATTAAAGTCAAATACTTTGTTGATGTATTATAACTAAATTAATCTTTGGGAAGAAAATTAAATTGAATTTTCAAAGAGACGTGTCCTTTTGGATCGATCTAATATTACTATAAAAAGACACTTGAAAGACACAACAATAGACACACACATTTTTTCTCTCTCACACGTGGGAAGTGATCTAAGGAAGAGACCGAAGTTTATAAGAATCTGAAATTTTACGAGTTACTTAGTGATGTTCTAGTGTTTACTAAAGTAATATCATATATCATTGGAAGTAATTACCACTTGCGGAAAATTGTGTTTGTTTAATTTAACACTAGAAAATCAACATGGTTAGCCGTATGACATTGAGTATATGATGGATGTGTGTTGGTAGATGTATGACATAAAGTATATGATGGATGTGTGTTGGTAGCCATATGACATCGAGTATATGATGGATGTGTGTTGGTGATAGTAGAAGACATATTATTTGGAGGGTCACTGTATATAATTGTGCACAAGATAAATTGATCTCCTCTAGGAGATGCTTTTTGTTGTTCTTGTCTCTTGTTTCGAGAAGGTCACATGTAATAGCTATGAGAAGGATCCATAATGATGGTCACAGGAGGTAGACATGGAGGGAAATACCTTGCAACATGATATTAAGGAGAGACATTACCAGACAAGATGCTCAGAGATAGGAAGTCTCTAGGAGCAATGTACCTCCCAGGATGGGACCATGCCGGATAACAGAGACAGTTCCAATGATCATGGATACAAAAAGTCAAGACTGATTGTAGAACAAATATGGTAGATCTAGTAGAGGAGAAAAAAACATTATGAGACTCACAGGGAGAAGGTGTAGTAGTCCTACTACACGAGTCGAGCCATGAGACGTTGAGGAAACATGTATGGAAATAGTTCCAATGTATGTAGAGGCACTCCCAGAGAGGGAGGCGATACTACATATAGAGGGAGTAGATATTGAGTTACCTCTAGATAAGGAGGAAGAGATAACTTTAGTGTTAGAGGGAGTAGAGATAGAGGAGGAGTCACCTCCAACTCCAGAGAGAATGTTGATGTTTTTCAGCTTCGTGAGACATTGGTTTCATGAGGGAACCTCGATATATCAAGTATGGTCCAATATGACTTAGCATGATCAAAATTTTCCTATGTTTCTATGGGAAAAGGAATCCATGACTGCAGTGTATGTTTAGAACATAAGTCCTCATAAGAATCTGAGGAACATGATGCCTGAGGAGGCCTTCACCGAAGTGAAGCCCTAGGTTGGACACTTTAGGATATTTGGGTGTCCAATGTACATTCATGTACCCAAGGAGAAAAGGATCAAGCTATACCCTTCAGGAAGAAAGGGTACATTTTTGGGGTACAATGAGTCTTCGAAGGCATACAGGATCTACATCCCTGGTTAGAGACATATTGAGGTGAGAAGAGATGTTACCTTTGAGGAAGAGGTATCCTTTAAGAGATCTAGAGGATCTAAAATGGAGATTTATCTAATTGATATCATTGATCCTGTAGCTCCTGTTGATGTTCCCAGAGATATTGCAGTAGGTTGGAAGAGACCTACATGGGAAAGTCAGACTCTGTAGGAGGAAGAAGGATATGCAACTCCTCGTGGTACCTTCCGAGTGAGAAAGAGACCTCAGAGATATTCATGCTATATCACAGCTATGAGGCACATCATTTATTTTGAGCCTTCTTGTTATGAGGAGGAAACTAGTCATCCAGTATGGAGAGATGTCATGATGGAGGAGTATCAATCCATCATGAAGAATGATGTGTGGGATATTGTTCCAAGACCCGAGGGGAGGTCTGTAGTGACTTCCAAATGGATATACAAGATCAAAAAAACAATTGATGAGAGCATCGAGAGGCACAAAATGAGATTTGTTGCTAGAGGATTCTCTCAGGTGAAGGGAATATATGATGAGGAGACATTTTCTCCTATTTCTCGATACACTTCTATCTGGATGATTATTTCCCCTGCAACATCCATGGGTTGGAGAGTGCATCAGATAGATGTAAAGACAACCTTTCTCAATCGAGATATTTAGGAATAAGTATACATCGAGCAACCATATGGTTTCATGATACATGAGAAGGAGTCTCATGTGTGTAGGTTGAAGAAGGCCTTGTATGGACTCAAACATCCACCTCAAGCTCGGTATGCGAGGATTGATGGACACCTGATGATTTTTGGCTTCAAAAAAAGTGTTGTCAATCCCAACCTGTACTACAATATTTTTAGTGGTGAGTCCCTCATTTTGGTCCTCTATGTTGATGATTTATTCCTCACCGGTACAGAGAGCCTTATTGCTAAATGCAAGTATGCGTTGGCCTATAAGTTTGAGATGAAGGACCTTGGTATGATGCACTACTTCTTGGGACTAGAGGCGTGGAAGAGAACTGATGAGATATTCCCGAGTTAGGGGAAGTACACAGTTGATATATTGAAGAATTTTGGGATGCTGAACTTGAAGCCCGTGGCTACACCAATGGTGATGAATATGAAGAAACTAAGTGTGTCTTCTTCTGATTCTGACGAAATTGATTTGAATATTTACAAACAACTAATTGGGTCATTAATGTATCTGGTTAACACCAGACCAGATATTTGTTATGTAGTGAGTACACTTATCCAATTTATGAGTCATCATAGATAAACACACTGGATTGCTGTGAAACATGTGTTGAGATACCTGCGAGGAACAGTTGGACATGGTATGAGATATACTTCCAGTATTGACATGAAATTACAGGGATATATTGACTCTGATTAGGAAGGGATCACAATGGACATGAAGAGAACCTCTAGGTGTTGCGTCACTTTGGGATTTGCCATGGTTTCCTGGTGTAGAAAGAAAACATAATTATGTGGCCTTGAGCATCATAGAAGCATAGTACATTGCATTGAGTGTGGCAGTTCATGAAGCAATGTGTCTTTGCAAGATCCTTGTAGATTTATTTGGACATGTGTTGGATTCCAGTGTTATTCCGAGACATGGTGCCGAGGAAGGATGTATTGGTGCAATAACTTCCTACAGATGAGAAAGTTGTTGATGTTATTACCAAACTAGGTTAAAGTTTGAGTACTTCCATGATAGACTTGGTGTGACAAAGAATTCCTCCCTCACTGAGAGGGAGTGTTGATGTTTGCAGCTTCCCGAGGCATTCTCTAGATCATACTCCTCTGTGACTGAGCTGAGTTGATCTGTGAGGAAACTTATCTGAGAAGGGATAAGTGGGTTTGGGATTATCCCAGAAGGGATAAGTGTGTTGATCTGTGAGGACACTAATCTAAGAAGGGATAGCCCAACGTCCCTTATGGAGAGCACATGAGGACACGTCCCATGTGGAGAGAACATGAGGACATGTTTAGGGAGTTGACCTTGACGTCACACACTATGGGGATCTAACCCTACCCTAATGTTTCTAGAGGGATTAGCTTATAGAATTCCACATGGGAGTGCCATGTGTGACATAAATTCTCCAGATCGTGCTCCTCTGTGAACTAAGTTGAGTTGATCTATGAGGACACTTATTTGAGAACGGATAAGTGGGACACTTATCTGAGAAGGGATAAGTGGGTTTGGGCTTATATCCCAATGTCCCTTGTGGAGAGAACATGAGAACATGTCAAAGGAGTTTACCTTGATGTCACACACTATGGGGAGTTGACCCTAGTGTGTCTAGAGGGAGTAGCCTCTAGAATTCCACATGGGATTGCCATGTGTGAAAGACCTTTTTCTACTACAATGTTTGTGTACCACTGGGAGAGAATGTGTGTCTCTAGACAATAGTTGTGTACTACTACGGTGGTTGTGTATGATACTACAATGGTTGTGTACCATTGCTAGAGACTGTGTGTCTTTGGACAATAGTTGTGTACTACTACAGTTTTTGTGTACCACTGGTAGTGACAGTGTGTCAGTAGATAGTGGTTGTGTACCACTGGATAGTAGTTGTGTACTACTATGGAAATATACCTCCCTAGCTTTGAGGGAGTGTTGATGTTTCAACATTGGGAGGACCTTATCCTAGATTGGGCTGCAGACCAAGGGAGATAGGACACATTTATCATAAAGGTGCACTTGTGGTAAATGGGCCCAGACAAAGTCCTTCCTTGATCACGACAAGGAATAATATGGACTCAAGGTGCTCGAAGTTCTTTCCACGTGTCAATTAGCATCATGAGGACATTCACTCATAGGTGTGTACTTGTGGTGAAATATCCCAGTGTGGTATTTGTCCTAATCATGGTGATTTGACAAGGAATGATAAAGACTCAATATGCTATATGCTATTACATGCAGACCTAGAGTGAGCCTAATATCAAAGAGAGTCAATTGGATCAGAGGGAGAGCCACATAAGGATTTCCTCCTCGGTCCAGGTGGGAGGGAGATGTCTCCCAAGACTGACTATCAAGTATCATGAGTCTAGGGTGAATTTTGTATACTTCAGATACAAGCTTGGCATGATGCAGAATGTCTCTATATATGGAGCACTCATCATTGTAATAATATATCGATCATATCTCATATGAAGAAAAACAACAATAATTGTTTATCCTAAGTTTCCGAGGAATGAGAATGGGTCACCAAGTGGCTAAAGCTAGTTTTGAAGGTGACAAGTGTCCAGTTTAAGGCATGCAATATATATTGTTGGCCTTAATGTATTTTGGGGAATTCATTTTTTGGATTCATATATTTTTATCATGTGCAAAAGGGGGTCATACCATTTGAGAAAGGACGAGTATTTCCTTATCTGTAGAGAAAATATTGTAATTGTTTTTTGTAGTGTAACCAAAGAGTATTTGTTGTCGAAGAGGTAGGTTGTCAGGCCCGTAAGCAGTCTCTATAGGTCAGAGATTTACTGTTGAAGAGGTAGGTTGTCAGGACCGTGAGTAGTCTCTCTATGTGAGGGATTTGTTATTGAAGAGGTGGGTTATCAGGGCTATGATAATTCTCTCCATGTGAGAGTTTTTCTAGGAATTAGTTGCAGGGATCTGAGACTTCTAGTTTGACCTATTGTTGGAATCCTGGAAGGGAAGTGGGGAAGCTGAGGTAATCTTGAGAAGAGAAGGGGCACACTTCCTTGGGTGTAAAAAGCACGTGGGGAATGAAATATTGTAGTCTATTTGAAGCAGTGGCACCTTGGATTGAGAAATTATTTGATTATCAGACCTTATCTTGGCATTAGGAACCCTTTTTCCTTGGTGGATTTAAGCCCCAACTCAGGGGTGACCTGTTGCTGAAACTATATGAGAAATAGAGTCTATTGTTGGGAGTAATGTCTGAGTTCTACGCATAGTTGGTGAATTTTCATAAAAGATAAATGTCTTTATGTTCTTGTCTCATTTACTGTGTGCTTAATTATCTATGTTCAATATGCGTATAATTCTTGTATGTTGTTGCATACAAGTAATTGATGTTATTCTGTATAATGCTTCTTGCACATGTAAGTGTGGTGTTGATATTCAATATTTGTAGTCGTGCATGAGTATGATAGTTGTTGTTAGTTATTCCTGTTAAGTTAACCTTATGATATTGGTCATGAATCTCTAGGTAAATTTAGAATGGTTGTGCACATAGGGAAATGCTCTGTGTGCACAAGAGGATGGATTTTCTTGTGCGCATAGGGAAGCAATCCACACACACAAGGAAAATAAGGAATTGGCGTGTGATTCAAGAATGTTTGTGCACGTAGTAGATATCACATGTTCTGAGTGTATTACACGCATAGTGAAGTTATGTTCTCAATATGTTTGTGCATGCAGTTACTGTGTAGAAATTTGACAAACGATAAGTCACTTAATATTTATCAAGCATCTTTTTCCATTCATTTGGAGAAGATCCCCTTCTCTTTTTTATTCATCCCTTTTGTCATCCCAAATCATTGCACCTGGTGTGTTGTCAATCTTCTTTATATACTCACTAGCATAATAGAAAGACTCATATGATATGTACCCCTCTACCATAGACCCCTCAAATGTTTCCCTTTGACGAACAAATCCTTTCAATTTCTTCATGTACCTCTCTAAAAAAAAAATCCAACGGAAGGAGACCACCCCGAATAATTCAACATCATCTACTAGGTGAATTAGAAGATGAACCTGCAAGTCCATGAAACTTGATAGTAGTTGCTTCTCAAACATACAAACAATCTCAACTATCTCTTGACGCCACCATGGAATTCTAGCCATATGAATCTCCTTTGATGTGATGCAATGCACACATGCAGATAATTTATATATGGCATGACTTAGGTCATGGGGGAAGTCATGGTTCAAACACCCACGCATGAGTAAAAGATAATGACACTACAATTTAAACACATAATTTTTTTTTTTTTTTTAATCCCATGGCATAAAAATAAAAATTACAAATAATAAAATCATATTTTTGACATACGTCATACCTTTAGAAGGTTCAAATGGTCATGTGATTTCAAACCAAACAAATGGTCTTGACACACAATGAAGAAACTCCATAGGGAATACCCATATAAAGAAGACACCTTCACACCCAATATAAATTCCTTTTCCAAAGAAATATCTTCTTTCTTCAAAATCCATTGGAAATCACCTTCTTTGAAAGACAAAGAGGGGACAACCTCTCCCCTACTTTCTTGTCTTGGCTAATGTTTCCTTTTAGTTTTTGAAGAAATAAGATCTCTTCTCACAATCAATGTGTCACTTTATTTTGATGATATGTGCCTCCATAAAGAAGATGAAACATTTTTAAATATATGTATGAGATTTAGTAAGTGGGAAATCTTAATATGCTTCCAATAGGGGAGCTCATAAAAGATAGATTTCATTTTCATCCCAATGAGCAATTTCTCAGCATAGGTGTCGAATAATTTTGGATCATCGAACATAGGCTCCCCATTTGAATCAAACATTTATATAATCTTCTTCTCCTTCTCTCTCTCATATTCTCTAAGCCATTATACTGGTGTCATTATTTCAGGCCTTGGGTTCTCTTTGGTTTTCCATTGAAAGAAGATGTTTCTCTTCTATAATGGTGTTCTTCTGGGAGGAATACAATCGAGTAGTCGTACACTAGATTTCGTAGGTGGTTGGACCACCTATCCTTTAGAGAAGGTACACAACATTTACATCCATGATAGCCTTTAGTTACAAGACCTGCGAAATTATTGTATACATAACACGTTAGCATTTAAGAATAGACTGTCAATCACAACGATTTAAATATGCAAATAAATATTGTTACGTATATAAACAAATCAATAAACATGTTAGTTACCAGAGAAAATTCCTAAGCCTGGATAATCATGTGTGGTGTAAGAAAATATGCCATACAACATAAAACTCCTCTATGATGTGACATGTCTTGATACATCGTATACATGTATCCCTTCCCATAATTATTTCAATTCATCTACCAAAGGTTGTAGGTAGACATCCATATCCTTCACTTGTCTTCTACCAGGGACTATAAGATCCAACATAAGATGTTCATTCTTCATGGAAAACCATGGGGGGATATTGTTATTGATAACTACTATAGGCCAAATATAATAGTTGGTGTTTTGGAGGGAATATGGGTTCACTCCATCCATTGCTATGCTGAATCATAGAGTTTGTACTTCATCCTTGAATTTTTCTATCCATGTATTTTCTATATGCTTCATGGCTATTGAATCTATTGGGATTTGCATAACTCCTAACTCACTTTTGTGCAAGGCATGCCATCCTTGTAACATAGCTAATCATTTGCAACAGAAGAGCCTTTGAATCCTTGGGATTATAGGCATGTTGTAACACCCTAGGTTTTGAAACCCCATTTTAAATAATGTATTGTTACAATGTTGAGAGGCTAGGGTGCCCAAAAAATTATTAAAAGGCCAGTGTGCACAAGACATGTAATGTTTTTTATCATTATTAATAATAAATACATGGCTGGATGCTAGACAAACAAGGACTAG
This sequence comes from Picea engelmannii, assembly GCA_009831015.1. NCBI lineage: Eukaryota > Viridiplantae > Streptophyta > Pinopsida > Pinales > Pinaceae > Picea > Picea engelmannii. The sequence continues at coordinate 819,948 of ML779728.1, forward strand.
AGTTATAGGGGGCTATGATTCCACAAGAGAGGGGGATTGAGGGGCTAAGTGTTTATTCCTTTTTTAATTACAATTATTTCCTAAGGGAGGGGATCGGTTACGTGAGCTTCTTGGGGAAGGATAGGAGGTTCCTGATTCCCCACAAAAATACTTAAACCCATCCTTGGTCTGATTGAAGGGTTGGTCATTGGCTCATCCGCTTCTTCACTCTTGCATTCATACCATTCTTTCCCTCACGCCATTTCATGCACTCACTCACCCATTCATTGAGCCATCCCCACCTGCCTCTCAGTTGGGTAAAGGGAGAGGAACTGTTTAACATTATACATGAGATAGTTGGTTGTAATGGTCACTGGTGCAATCCAACCATGACTTGGGGCCTGCATGTCTAATATGCATTGGCCTGTGCCCTATTTTTCTCACATCTGCGATTCCTGAGAGTTCCAACATTGAGATTCTGGACCAGCTGTGCTGGAGCCCCAAAAAAGAGAAGGATTGCCTGAGGGACTGCATGGCAGAGAAGGGTGGAGGTCCATTCTCTTGGGTGGTACAGGTTGGGTGGAAGAGAGATGGGTACTTGAATTGTTGTGCATGATGGGAAACCTATGAGATATTGAGATATGAATGGTTTGGGAACCCAAGTACACTCTAGAACCATCCTTGTGGATTCATAGCCCTAGCTCGGGGGTGACACTACTGTTGATATTTGGAGCAGTGGTGTCTATGGTTGGTTGGAACGTCCTTGGTCTGAAACCAGTTGGTGTTTCCTTTTTATAAAGATAAGTCATCTTTGTTATGGTATCATTTAAATGTATATGAATGCATTTTTGATGTATATTTAATTATCATTTAATCAAATATTTAGACTATGCATGCTTGCTGACTACTGCTGTGCATGTCGTTAAAGTCTTTTATTTTATGGATCCTTAAATTTTAAAAAGGTATCGGTAAGAGAAAAAAGTCCAAGGGCAGGCTTGAAGGTAGCGTACCGCGACCTATGGGTGGTTGGGTATGTTACAGTTTGGTATTAGAGCTTCTGGTTGAAACACCAGGCTGGTATGGGCCGGGTCTATTGGTTAGAGTCTCGTGGTTACAGGTCAAAGTCTGACCGTGGAGTTGAAAAGTTCAGGAGGAATGGTGTTGCAGAATATACGCAGAAGTTAGATCACTAGAGGCCCATTGTAAGGGGTTCAAAGGATCGTGACTGTCCCCTTCGAATTCGGGGGTGATCACCACTGTAGGATCAGGAGAGATCTGTGATCGTTGTATCGGAGGATAGGTGAACAAGGGTCGTTCGATGAAAATGAAGAAAGGGTTAAGGTCACTATCATTAGATCCCATTAGAGAGAGAGATCAATGAACAACCGACATTGCGGGGAGCCAAGTTTCACGGGAGATAATTCCTCAAGGAGGTCCCGCGATCCAAACCATGGTTTCACCAAGGGGTTACGTGTCAGCATCAGGAGGATTGCGGGGTGAAAATCAGGTTACTCCAAACTGCCGATGCGTGTCCCCACAAATTGAAAGGCAGTAAGTGAAGTGACATGTTAGGGTTCGAACATCAAAACTCCGTATAGACGAAGTAGTTTGGAGCCATCCATCGTTAAGGAGAGACAGGTGGCGTGAGATCCACAACTCTGGAAGTTTGTGGATGAGGAGGAGGTGAAATAACCGAAGTAGATCCTAACCATTGATCACCAAGAGGTACGTGTCAGCAGATCAATAACTCCAGAGAAATCTGTTCGAGAGGTTTTTAGTTGAGATTTGAAACTCCTGAAGCCCAGAGAGTTGGAGAGCTAAAGTAAATCTTGATTGTCTGATAATTCGAAATAGATCTCAGTCACCATATCGTCCGGAGTAAATCTCAAGCGTGGGATTGTACGAGGTGAATCTAGGCCATCTGATCCAGAAGAGACATGGTGTAAATCTATGGATTTCAGGTGAAGGCCCGAAGTAATCCTTAACCGTCTAATTCAAGGGGGCACGTGGTAGAATATCATGTACTTCGAGGAGGTTTGAAGTTTGATATTTCCGAAACCCGAAGACCCGAAAGGATATCATTCATTTATCTACCGAGAGCCACGTGTCACTAGATCTAGGGCTTCGGATAAAATCCAATGGGGCCAGATAAGTTTTGCAATTTGAGATTTCTGAAGTCCGAAGACTCGAAGTAAGCCTCAATCGTCAGATTAAGGAGGACACATCGTGCAGATCCATGGACTCCGGGTGAATACCCGAAGTGGATCTCGATCGTTGATCGTGAAAGAGGACGAGGACCGTTGATTTGGTCCTGGATGAAAGTTCTGAAGTCTCAAAGCTCTAGATAGGAAGTTTTTTAGCTAAGCACAGGTTCATGGCCATGGTCATATGCAGATTCAGAGCTTAGGGAAGGAGGGATAAGGGATGAATTGGTGGTCCTTGATATAGAAAAGTTCCAAGAGAGGATTTAGTCACGGTTTCTAGTCATGGTCACCTAGGAAGGTGGTTTGAAGGAAGCGCTTGTGCAGGATAAAACTCAGTGTCAGCCAAGGATAATAGGACACTGTTATTTTTGAATAATGGGGATATGATCTCCATGAACAAAAAAAGAAAGAGACTTGTAGCATGGTTTGGCAATTTTGTTTATCATATGCACAATTCTAACAAAATGGCCTCTTACACATTTTGCAGAATTAAGGGGTTTAAACACGTCAACTCAGGATGCGTATTGAGGAAATGGAAGAAGACAAGGGAGCCTCCAGTCATGATAAGGAGGCCAAAGGCTAGAATAACAGAGTTGGCAATGCATAGACAGAGTCCAATGGATGGAAGAGAAAAGGAGAGCATGAAACGTTAATAGAAACGGTAAGAATCCTGAAGATGGAAGTGCAGAGCTACAAAGTAGACAACGAGAGACTGATGAGAGAGAAAATTCAAATAAATGATCGAGTGTTGCAGAGCTTAAATCAGTTGCAGAGACAAATGAATAAGGGATCAAACTCAAGACAAGAGGAAGAAGGCAGGTGCCATGAAGGAAGGAATGATCGTGGAAGAGTTGGGTATTTCTGAAGTGCCAACAGAGCTCATGGACACCACCCACCTCCTTACTCAGAAGGAAATTTTTATGCATCAAAAGATCCCATAAGTAGTCCAGAGATGTCTCTTGTTAGACAACAAAAAAGGAAACAAGAGGTAGATAGTTTGCAAGGAGATCTAAGGAAGCTCAATCCACCTTCCTTCGATACTGAAGGAGAAAGGGATGATGACAACGAAGCATGGTTTCTTGGAATCCAGAGATATTTTCAGTTGCATAACTATTCATCAAATCTGGAAGCTAGGATTGCCACCTACCATTTACACATGAAAGCTGTATTGTGGTCGGACCAACTGAAGCAAGTGGAACATTTTAATGAAAGTAGGATCACTTGGAAGCAATTCAATAAGTACTTCCAGAAGGAGTACCTCTCAGAGCATTTCTATGACAAGAAAATGTAGGAGTTATTTGAACTCAGGTTGGGAAGCATGACTATGGCAGAGTATGAGAAAAATT
>ML779728.1:823576-848484 GCA_009831015.1 Picea engelmannii
AACACTCATCATTTTAATAATATATTGATCATATCTCATATGAATAAAAACAACATGGTATCAGAGCGGGACTGGGCTTGATTCCTTCACAGGAGGGCCCAGGAAAATGAGAGTAGAGTAAAATGTTGGGACTCTTAAATTTATGTGTTTGTTATAATCTCTATGTACAACATATTTATTTTTTAATCCTACCTAAATTATAGAAATAATTCCATAAATTATGGTGGGCAGTAATTTCTAGTAAAAATGTCTAATTACATAAATATGAGGAATGTACTGCATATTTACTTCTACCTATATTTATGCTAAGAGTCACATGAATTATGAAGGAACAATTTATTAAAGTCAAATACTTTGTTGATGTATTATAAATAAATTAATATTTGGGAAGAAAATTAAATTGAATTTTCAAAGAGACGTGTCCTTTTGGATCAATCTAATATTACTATAAAAAGACACTTGAAAGACACAACAATAGACACACATATTTTTTCTCTCTCACACGTGGGAAGTGATCTAAGGAAGAGACCAAAGTTTATAAGAATTTGAAATTTTACGAGTTACTTAGTGATGTTCTAGTGTTTACTAAAGTAATATCATATATCATTGGAAGTAATTACCACTTGCGGAAAATTGTGTTTGTTTAATTTAACACTAGAAAATCAACATGGTTAGCTGTATGACATTGAGTATATGATGGATATGTGTTGGTAGACGTATGCCATCAAGTATATGATGGATGTGTGTTGGTAGCCATATGACATTGAGTATATGATGGATGTGTGTTGGTCATAGTAGAAGACATATTATTTGGAGGGTCACTGTATATAATTGTGCACAAGATAAATTGATCTCCTCTAGGAGATGCTTTTTGTTGTTCTTGTTTCTTGTTTTGAGAAGGTCACGTGTAATAGCTATGAGAAGGAGCCATAATGATGGTCACATGAGGTAGACATGGAGGGAAAGACCTTGCAACATGATATTAAGGAGAGACATTACCAGACAAGATGCTCAGAGATAGGAAGTCTCTAAGAGAAATGTACCTCCCAGGACGGGACCATGCCGGATAACAGAGACAGTTCCAATGATCATGGATACAACAAGTCAAGACCGATTGTAGAACAAATATGGTAGATCTAGTAGAGGAGGAAAAAACAGTATGAGACTCGCAGGGAGCAGGTGTAGTAGTCCTAGTACACGAGTCAAGCCATGAGACGTTGAGGAAACATGCATGGCAGCAGTTCCAATGTATGTAGAGGCACTCCCAGAGAGTGAGGCGATACTACATATAGAGGGAGTAGAGATTGAGTTACCTATAGATAAGGAAGAAGATATACCTTTAGTGTCAGAGGGAGTAGAGATAGAGGAGGAGTCACCTCCAGCTCCAGAGAGAATGTTGATGTTTTTCAGCTTCCTGAGACATTGGTTTCATGAGGGAACCTCGATATATCAAGTATGGTCCAAGATGACTTAGCATGATCAAAATTTTCCTATGTTTCTATGGGAAAAGGAATCCATGACTGCAGTGTATGTTTAGAACATAAGTCCTCATAAGAATTTGAGGAACATGACGCCTGAGGAGGCCTTCACCGAAGTGAAGCCCTAGGTTGGACACTTTAGGATATTTGGGTGTCCAATGTACATTCATGTACCCAAGGAGAAAAGGATCAAGCTAGACCCTTCAGGAAGAAAGGGTACATTTTTGGGGTACAATGAGTCTTCAAAGGCATACATGATCTACATCCCTGGTCAGAGACAGATTGAGGTGAGAAGAGATGTTACCTTTGAGGAAGAGGTATCCTTTAAGAGATCTAGAGGATCTCAAATGGAGATTGATCTAATTGATATCGTTGATCCTGTAGCTCCGGTTGATGTTCCCAGAGATATTGCAGTAGGTCGAAAGAGACCTACATGGGAAAGTTAGACTCTGTAGGAGGACGAAGGATATGCAAATCCTCGTGGTACCTTCCAAGTGAGAAAGAGACCTAAGATATATTCATGCTATGTCACAGCTATGATGCACATCATTTATTTTGAGCCTTCCTGTTATGAGGAGGAAACTAGTCATCCAGTATGGAGAGATGTCATGATGGAGGAGTATCAATCCATCATGAAGAATGATGTGTGGGATATTGTTCCAAGACCCGAGGGGAGGTCTGTAGTGACTTCCAAATGGATATACAAGATAAAAAACACAGTTGATGAGAGCATCGAGAGGCACAAAATGAGATTTGTTGCTAGAGGATTCTCTCAGGTGAAGGGAATAGATGATGAGGAGACATTTTCTCTTGTTTCTCGATACACTTCTATCTGGATGATTATTTCCCCTGCAACATCCATGGGTTGGAGAGTGCATCAGATAGATCTAAAGACAACCTTTCTTAATCGAGATATTGAGGAATAAGTATACATCGAGCAACCATATGGTTTCATGATACATGAGAAGGAGTCTCATGTGTGTAGGTTGAAGAAGGCCTTGTATGGACTCAAACATCCACCTCAAGCTTGGTATGCGAGGATTGATGGACACCTGATGATTTTCGGCTTCAAAAAAAGTGTTGTCGATCCCAACCTGTACTACAATATTTTTAGTGGTGAGTCCCTCATTTTGGTCCTCTATGTTGATGATTTATTCCTCACCGGTATAGAGAGCCTTATTGCTAAATGCAAGTATGCGTTGGCCTATAAGTTTGAGATGAAGGACCTTGGTATGATGCACTACTTCTTGGGAATAGAGGTGTGGAAGAGAACTGATGAGATATTCCCGAGTTAGGGGAAGTACACAGTTGATATATTGAAGAATTTTGGGATGCTGAACTTGAAGCCCGTGGCTATACCAATGGTGATGAATCTGAAGAAACTAAGTGTGTCTTCTTTCGATTCTGACAAAATTGAGTTGAATCTTTACAAACAACTAATTGGATCATTGATGTATCTGGTTAACACTAGACCAGATATTTGTTATGTAGTGAGTACACTTAGCCAATTTATGAGTCATCATAGATAAACACACTGGATTGCTGCGAAACATGTGTTGAGATACCTGCGAGGAACAATTGGACATGGTATGAGATATACTTCCAGTATTGACATGAAATTACAGGGATATATTGACTTTGATTAGGAAGGGATCACAATGGACATGAAGAGAACCTCTGGGTGTTGCTTCACTTTGGGATTTTCCATGGTTTCCTGGTGTAGAAAGAAAACATAATTATGTGGCCTTGACCATAATAGAAGCATAGTACATTGCATTGAGTGTGGCAGTCCATGAAGCAATGTGTCTTTGCAAGATCCTTGTAGATTTATTTGGACATGTGTTGGATTCCAGTGTTATTCTGAGACATGGTGCAGAGGAAGGATGTATTTGTGCAATAACTTCCTACAGATGAGAAAGTTGTTGATGTTATTACCAAACTAGGATGAAGTTTGAGTACTTCCATGATATACTTGGTGTGACAAAGAATTCCTCCCTCACTGAGAGGGAGTGTTGATGTTTGCAGCTTCCCGAGGCATTCTCCAAATCATGCTCCTCTGTGACTGAGCTGAGTTGATATGTGAGGAAACTTATCTGAGAAGGGATAAGTGGGTTTGGGATTTTTCAAGAAGGGATAAGTGTGTTGATCTGTGAGGACACTAATCCAAGAAGGGATAGCCCAACGTCCCTTATGGAGAGAACATGAGGACACGTCCCATGTGGAGAGAACATGAGGACATGTTTAGGGAGTTGACCTTGACGTCACACACTATGGGGAGCTAACCCTACCATAATGTTTCTAGAGGGATTAGCTTATAGAATTCCACATGGGAGTGCCATGTGTGACATAAATTCTCTAGATCGTGCTCCTCTGTGAACTAAGTTGAGTTGATCTATGAGGACACTTATTCGAGAACGGATAAGTGGGACACTTATCTGAGAAGGGATAAGTGGGTTTGGGCTTATAGCCCAATGTCCCTTGTGGAGATAACATGAGGACATGTCAAAGGAGTTTACCTTGACATCACACACTATGGGGAGTTGACCCTAGTGTGTCTAGAGGGAGTAGCCTCTAGAATTCCACATGGGATTGCCATGTGTGAAAGACCTTTTTCTACTACAATGTTTGTGTACCACTGGGAGAGAATGTGTGTCTCTAGACAATATTTGTGTACTACTACAGTGGTTGTGTATGCTACTACAATGGTTGTGTACCATTGCCAGAGACTGTGTGTCTTTGGACAATAGTTGTGTACTACTATAGTTTTTGTGTACCACTGGTAGTGACAGTGTGTCACTAGATAGTGGTTGTGTACCACTGGATAGTAGTTGTGTACTACTATGGAAATATACCTCCCTAGCTAAGAGGGAGTGTTGATGTTTCAACATTGGGAGGACCTTATCCTAGATTGGGCTGCAGACCAAGGGAGATAGGACACATTTATCATAAAGGTGCACTTGTGGTAAATGGGCCCAGACAAAGTTCTTCCTTGATCACGACAAGGAATAATATGGACTCAAGGTGCTTGAAGTTCTTTCCACATGTCAGTTAGCATCATGAGGACATTCACTCATAGGTGTGTACTTGTGGTGAAATATCCCAGTGTGGTATTTGTCCTAATCATGGTGATTTGACAAGGAATGATAAAGACTCAATATGCTATATTCTATTACATGCGGACCTAGAGTGAGCCTAATATCAAAGAGAGTCAATTGGGTGAGAGGGAGAGCCACATAAGGATTTCCTCCTCGGTCTAGGTGGGAGAGAGACGTCTCCCAAGACTGACAGTCAAGTGTCATGAGTCTAGGGTGAATTTTGTATACTTCAGATACAAGCTTGGCATGATGCAGAATGTCTCTATATATGGAGCACTCATCATTGTAATAATATATCGATCATATCTCATATGAAGAAAAACAACAATAATTGTTTATCCTAAGTTTCCGAGGAATGAGAATGGGTCACCAAGTGGCTAAAGCTAGTTTTGAAGGTGACAAGTGTCCAGTTTAAGGCATGCAATATATATTGTTGGCCTTAATGTATTTTGGGGAATTCATTTTTTGGATTCATATATTTTTATCATGTGCAAAAGGGGGTCATACCATTTGAGAAAGGACGAGTATTTCCTTATCTGTAGAGAAAATATTGTAATTGTTTTTTGTAGTGTAACCAAAGAGTATTTGTTGTCGAAGAGGTAGGTTGTCAGGCCCGTAAGCAGTCTCTATAGGTCAGAGATTTACTGTTGAAGAGGTAGGTTGTCAGGACCGTGAGTAGTCTCTCTATGTGAGGGATTTGTTATTGAAGAGGTGGGTTATCAGGGCTATGATAATTCTCTCCATGTGAGAGTTTTTCTAGGAATTAGTTGCAGGGATCTGAGACTTCTAGTTTGACCTATTGTTGGAATCCTGGAAGGGAAGTGGGGAAGCTGAGGTAATCTTGAGAAGAGAAGGGGCACACTTCCTTGGGTGTAAAAAGCACGTGGGGAATGAAATATTGTAGTCTATTTGAAGCAGTGGCACCTTGGATTGAGAAATTATTTGATTATCAGACCTTATCTTGGCATTAGGAACCCTTTTTCCTTGGTGGATTTAAGCCCCAACTCAGGGGTGACCTGTTGCTGAAACTATATGAGAAATAGAGTCTATTGTTGGGAGTAATGTCTGAGTTCTACGCATAGTTGGTGAATTTTCATAAAAGATAAATGTCTTTATGTTCTTGTCTCATTTACTGTGTGCTTAATTATCTATGTTCAATATGCGTATAATTCTTGTATGTTGTTGCATACAAGTAATTGATGTTATTCTGTATAATGCTTCTTGCACATGTAAGTGTGGTGTTGATATTCAATATTTGTAGTCGTGCATGAGTATGATAGTTGTTGTTAGTTATTCCTGTTAAGTTAACCTTATGATATTGGTCATGAATCTCTAGGTAAATTTAGAATGGTTGTGCACATAGGGAAATGCTCTGTGTGCACAAGAGGATGGATTTTCTTGTGCGCATAGGGAAGCAATCCACACACACAAGGAAAATAAGGAATTGGCGTGTGATTCAAGAATGTTTGTGCACGTAGTAGATATCACATGTTCTGAGTGTATTACACGCATAGTGAAGTTATGTTCTCAATATGTTTGTGCATGCAGTTACTGTGTAGAAATTTGACAAACGATAAGTCACTTAATATTTATCAAGCATCTTTTTCCATTCATTTGGAGAAGATCCCCTTCTCTTTTTTATTCATCCCTTTTGTCATCCCAAATCATTGCACCTGGTGTGTTGTCAATCTTCTTTATATACTCACTAGCATAATAGAAAGACTCATATGATATGTACCCCTCTACCATAGACCCCTCAAATGTTTCCCTTTGACGAACAAATCCTTTCAATTTCTTCATGTACCTCTCTAAAAAAAAAATCCAACGGAAGGAGACCACCCCGAATAATTCAACATCATCTACTAGGTGAATTAGAAGATGAACCTGCAAGTCCATGAAACTTGATAGTAGTTGCTTCTCAAACATACAAACAATCTCAACTATCTCTTGACGCCACCATGGAATTCTAGCCATATGAATCTCCTTTGATGTGATGCAATGCACACATGCAGATAATTTATATATGGCATGACTTAGGTCATGGGGGAAGTCATGGTTCAAACACCCACGCATGAGTAAAAGATAATGACACTACAATTTAAACACATAATTTTTTTTTTTTTTTTAATCCCATGGCATAAAAATAAAAATTACAAATAATAAAATCATATTTTTGACATACGTCATACCTTTAGAAGGTTCAAATGGTCATGTGATTTCAAACCAAACAAATGGTCTTGACACACAATGAAGAAACTCCATAGGGAATACCCATATAAAGAAGACACCTTCACACCCAATATAAATTCCTTTTCCAAAGAAATATCTTCTTTCTTCAAAATCCATTGGAAATCACCTTCTTTGAAAGACAAAGAGGGGACAACCTCTCCCCTACTTTCTTGTCTTGGCTAATGTTTCCTTTTAGTTTTTGAAGAAATAAGATCTCTTCTCACAATCAATGTGTCACTTTATTTTGATGATATGTGCCTCCATAAAGAAGATGAAACATTTTTAAATATATGTATGAGATTTAGTAAGTGGGAAATCTTAATATGCTTCCAATAGGGGAGCTCATAAAAGATAGATTTCATTTTCATCCCAATGAGCAATTTCTCAGCATAGGTGTCGAATAATTTTGGATCATCGAACATAGGCTCCCCATTTGAATCAAACATTTATATAATCTTCTTCTCCTTCTCTCTCTCATATTCTCTAAGCCATTATACTGGTGTCATTATTTCAGGCCTTGGGTTCTCTTTGGTTTTCCATTGAAAGAAGATGTTTCTCTTCTATAATGGTGTTCTTCTGGGAGGAATACAATCGAGTAGTCGTACACTAGATTTCGTAGGTGGTTGGACCACCTATCCTTTAGAGAAGGTACACAACATTTACATCCATGATAGCCTTTAGTTACAAGACCTGCGAAATTATTGTATACATAACACGTTAGCATTTAAGAATAGACTGTCAATCACAACGATTTAAATATGCAAATAAATATTGTTACGTATATAAACAAATCAATAAACATGTTAGTTACCAGAGAAAATTCCTAAGCCTGGATAATCATGTGTGGTGTAAGAAAATATGCCATACAACATAAAACTCCTCTATGATGTGACATGTCTTGATACATCGTATACATGTATCCCTTCCCATAATTATTTCAATTCATCTACCAAAGGTTGTAGGTAGACATCCATATCCTTCACTTGTCTTCTACCAGGGACTATAAGATCCAACATAAGATGTTCATTCTTCATGGAAAACCATGGGGGGATATTGTTATTGATAACTACTATAGGCCAAATATAATAGTTGGTGTTTTGGAGGGAATATGGGTTCACTCCATCCATTGCTATGCTGAATCATAGAGTTTGTACTTCATCCTTGAATTTTTCTATCCATGTATTTTCTATATGCTTCATGGCTATTGAATCTATTGGGATTTGCATAACTCCTAACTCACTTTTGTGCAAGGCATGCCATCCTTGTAACATAGCTAATCATTTGCAACAGAAGAGCCTTTGAATCCTTGGGATTATAGGCATGTTGTAACACCCTAGGTTTTGAAACCCCATTTTAAATAATGTATTGTTACAATGTTGAGAGGCTAGGGTGCCCAAAAAATTATTAAAAGGCCAGTGTGCACAAGACATGTAATGTTTTTTATCATTATTAATAATAAATACATGGCTGGATGCTAGACAAACAAGGACTAGAGTTATAGGGGGCTATGATTCCACAAGAGAGGGGGATTGAGGGGCTAAGTGTTTATTCCTTTTTTAATTACAATTATTTCCTAAGGGAGGGGATCGGTTACGTGAGCTTCTTGGGGAAGGATAGGAGGTTCCTGATTCCCCACAAAAATACTTAAACCCATCCTTGGTCTGATTGAAGGGTTGGTCATTGGCTCATCCGCTTCTTCACTCTTGCATTCATACCATTCTTTCCCTCACGCCATTTCATGCACTCACTCACCCATTCATTGAGCCATCCCCACCTGCCTCTCAGTTGGGTAAAGGGAGAGGAACTGTTTAACATTATACATGAGATAGTTGGTTGTAATGGTCACTGGTGCAATCCAACCATGACTTGGGGCCTGCATGTCTAATATGCATTGGCCTGTGCCCTATTTTTCTCACATCTGCGATTCCTGAGAGTTCCAACATTGAGATTCTGGACCAGCTGTGCTGGAGCCCCAAAAAAGAGAAGGATTGCCTGAGGGACTGCATGGCAGAGAAGGGTGGAGGTCCATTCTCTTGGGTGGTACAGGTTGGGTGGAAGAGAGATGGGTACTTGAATTGTTGTGCATGATGGGAAACCTATGAGATATTGAGATATGAATGGTTTGGGAACCCAAGTACACTCTAGAACCATCCTTGTGGATTCATAGCCCTAGCTCGGGGGTGACACTACTGTTGATATTTGGAGCAGTGGTGTCTATGGTTGGTTGGAACGTCCTTGGTCTGAAACCAGTTGGTGTTTCCTTTTTATAAAGATAAGTCATCTTTGTTATGGTATCATTTAAATGTATATGAATGCATTTTTGATGTATATTTAATTATCATTTAATCAAATATTTAGACTATGCATGCTTGCTGACTACTGCTGTGCATGTCGTTAAAGTCTTTTATTTTATGGATCCTTAAATTTTAAAAAGGTATCGGTAAGAGAAAAAAGTCCAAGGGCAGGCTTGAAGGTAGCGTACCGCGACCTATGGGTGGTTGGGTATGTTACAGTTTGGTATTAGAGCTTCTGGTTGAAACACCAGGCTGGTATGGGCCGGGTCTATTGGTTAGAGTCTCGTGGTTACAGGTCAAAGTCTGACCGTGGAGTTGAAAAGTTCAGGAGGAATGGTGTTGCAGAATATACGCAGAAGTTAGATCACTAGAGGCCCATTGTAAGGGGTTCAAAGGATCGTGACTGTCCCCTTCGAATTCGGGGGTGATCACCACTGTAGGATCAGGAGAGATCTGTGATCGTTGTATCGGAGGATAGGTGAACAAGGGTCGTTCGATGAAAATGAAGAAAGGGTTAAGGTCACTATCATTAGATCCCATTAGAGAGAGAGATCAATGAACAACCGACATTGCGGGGAGCCAAGTTTCACGGGAGATAATTCCTCAAGGAGGTCCCGCGATCCAAACCATGGTTTCACCAAGGGGTTACGTGTCAGCATCAGGAGGATTGCGGGGTGAAAATCAGGTTACTCCAAACTGCCGATGCGTGTCCCCACAAATTGAAAGGCAGTAAGTGAAGTGACATGTTAGGGTTCGAACATCAAAACTCCGTATAGACGAAGTAGTTTGGAGCCATCCATCGTTAAGGAGAGACAGGTGGCGTGAGATCCACAACTCTGGAAGTTTGTGGATGAGGAGGAGGTGAAATAACCGAAGTAGATCCTAACCATTGATCACCAAGAGGTACGTGTCAGCAGATCAATAACTCCAGAGAAATCTGTTCGAGAGGTTTTTAGTTGAGATTTGAAACTCCTGAAGCCCAGAGAGTTGGAGAGCTAAAGTAAATCTTGATTGTCTGATAATTCGAAATAGATCTCAGTCACCATATCGTCCGGAGTAAATCTCAAGCGTGGGATTGTACGAGGTGAATCTAGGCCATCTGATCCAGAAGAGACATGGTGTAAATCTATGGATTTCAGGTGAAGGCCCGAAGTAATCCTTAACCGTCTAATTCAAGGGGGCACGTGGTAGAATATCATGTACTTCGAGGAGGTTTGAAGTTTGATATTTCCGAAACCCGAAGACCCGAAAGGATATCATTCATTTATCTACCGAGAGCCACGTGTCACTAGATCTAGGGCTTCGGATAAAATCCAATGGGGCCAGATAAGTTTTGCAATTTGAGATTTCTGAAGTCCGAAGACTCGAAGTAAGCCTCAATCGTCAGATTAAGGAGGACACATCGTGCAGATCCATGGACTCCGGGTGAATACCCGAAGTGGATCTCGATCGTTGATCGTGAAAGAGGACGAGGACCGTTGATTTGGTCCTGGATGAAAGTTCTGAAGTCTCAAAGCTCTAGATAGGAAGTTTTTTAGCTAAGCACAGGTTCATGGCCATGGTCATATGCAGATTCAGAGCTTAGGGAAGGAGGGATAAGGGATGAATTGGTGGTCCTTGATATAGAAAAGTTCCAAGAGAGGATTTAGTCACGGTTTCTAGTCATGGTCACCTAGGAAGGTGGTTTGAAGGAAGCGCTTGTGCAGGATAAAACTCAGTGTCAGCCAAGGATAATAGGACACTGTTATTTTTGAATAATGGGGATATGATCTCCATGAACAAAAAAAGAAAGAGACTTGTAGCATGGTTTGGCAATTTTGTTTATCATATGCACAATTCTAACAAAATGGCCTCTTACACATTTTGCAGAATTAAGGGGTTTAAACACGTCAACTCAGGATGCGTATTGAGGAAATGGAAGAAGACAAGGGAGCCTCCAGTCATGATAAGGAGGCCAAAGGCTAGAATAACAGAGTTGGCAATGCATAGACAGAGTCCAATGGATGGAAGAGAAAAGGAGAGCATGAAACGTTAATAGAAACGGTAAGAATCCTGAAGATGGAAGTGCAGAGCTACAAAGTAGACAACGAGAGACTGATGAGAGAGAAAATTCAAATAAATGATCGAGTGTTGCAGAGCTTAAATCAGTTGCAGAGACAAATGAATAAGGGATCAAACTCAAGACAAGAGGAAGAAGGCAGGTGCCATGAAGGAAGGAATGATCGTGGAAGAGTTGGGTATTTCTGAAGTGCCAACAGAGCTCATGGACACCACCCACCTCCTTACTCAGAAGGAAATTTTTATGCATCAAAAGATCCCATAAGTAGTCCAGAGATGTCTCTTGTTAGACAACAAAAAAGGAAACAAGAGGTAGATAGTTTGCAAGGAGATCTAAGGAAGCTCAATCCACCTTCCTTCGATACTGAAGGAGAAAGGGATGATGACAACGAAGCATGGTTTCTTGGAATCCAGAGATATTTTCAGTTGCATAACTATTCATCAAATCTGGAAGCTAGGATTGCCACCTACCATTTACACATGAAAGCTGTATTGTGGTCGGACCAACTGAAGCAAGTGGAACATTTTAATGAAAGTAGGATCACTTGGAAGCAATTCAATAAGTACTTCCAGAAGGAGTACCTCTCAGAGCATTTCTATGACAAGAAAATGTAGGAGTTATTTGAACTCAGGTTGGGAAGCATGACTATGGCAGAGTATGAGAAAAATTGCTTGGGATTGTTAAAGTATGTTAGGTTCATTAGTGATGAGAAAGTGAAAACACAGAAATTTCTAAGTGGAATGCCAACCTTTTATAAGGAAAATATCAAGTATGATGAGCCCAAGACCTTGAATGAAGCCATTAGGAAGGCTAAATACCTGTATGAGAAAGGCCTGGGAAGAGAATCTCTACATAAATCTTGGAAGGACAAGAAGAATGAGAAGTTCGATCAGAGGAGGAAAAGATTCAAACCTTCCTTCAACAAGAATGAGCCTAATAGAAATTGTCAAGATCAGTATGCTAAGAGGGATTTCATGAAAGAAGATTCCTTGGGAAAAAGAGGAAGACCACCAATCCAATGCCAGGGATGCAAGGAATATCACCTATACAAGGATTTCCCACACAGAAAGGACAGAGTGAAGACTGTGCACAACATCCAAGAGGCTACAACAGTCGAAGATATGGGAAGAATATATGCAACTTTAGATGATCGAAAAGCAGAGTACCAGTCCAATATGATCGAGGTGGAAGGTAAGATCATAAATCATCTTGTTGCTATTTTGATTGATTCAAGAGAAAGTCATTGTTACATTGATCCTAAGATAGTGGATAGATTACATTTGGAGAAAAGTAAACTTGGAAAATCAAGTTTGGTTCAGTTAGCAACTGGAACCAAAAGAAGAATCCATGACATGGTCATAAGTTGTTCCATAAAGTCTTAATGGCGTGAATACTAGTATTGATATAAATATCATACCATTGGGGTCTTATGATATTTTGATTGGAATGAATTGGTTGGAAAAGCATCATGATGACCTAGATTGTCATAAAAAGACATTTACATGTCTTGATGGAAATGGAAAATAGAGCATTGTGAAAGGAGTTCCAAGACCCATCTCTATAAGGGAGATTTCATCCTTACAGCTAAAAAAATGTTTTAGGAAAGGATGTCAACTATATGCAGCTCATGTGGAAGAGCCAAATAGTACGAAGGGGCCAAGCCTTGAATATTTCTCGGTGCTACAGGAATTTGAAGATATATTCCAAGAAATACCCAGATTGCCATCAAGGAGGGAGATAGATTTCTCAACTAATTTAGTCCCAGGAGTTGCCCCGGTGTCAAAAACACCTTACAGAATGAGCACACCAGAGTTAAAATAATTACAAATACAGTTGGAGGAATTTTTGAAGAAAGGGTACATACGTCCAAGTGTTTCACCTTGGGGAGCACCAGTACTTTTCATAAAAAAGAAAGATGGTACCTTGGGGCTATGTATTGACTTCTGACAACTGAACAAGTACACTATAAAGAACAAGTATCCTCTACCCCGAATTTATGACCGCTTTGATCAACTAAGAGGAACAAAGATATTCTCAAAGATTGACCCAAGGGAAGGATAGCATCAGGTAAGAATCAAGGAAGAAGACATTCATAAGACAACCTTTAGGACCAGGTATGGGAATTATGAATTTGTAGTGGTGCCATTTGGATTGACCAATGCACCATTTGTATTCATGTGCTTAATGAATGGCATATTCATAAATTATTTGGATAAGTTTGTCATAGTATTCCTGGATGACATACTTATCTATTCTAAGTCTGAAGAGGAGCATGAACATCACTTAAGACTGGTATTGCAAGTACTGAGAGAACATCATTTGTATGCCAATTTGAGTAAGTTTTCTTTTTATCAAAATCAGATCCGTTACTTGGGACACAATATTTTAGAGCAGGGCATAACAATAGATCTAGAGAATATCGAAGCCATTAGAGTATGGGCAACACCTAGAAATGTGTCAGACATCATATCTTTTATGGGATTAGTTGACTACTACAGATGGTTCATAGTAGGGTTCTCTAAGATTTCTCATCCCTTCACTTCTTTGCAAAAGAAGGGAACTAAATTTGAATGGACACTCACGTGTGAAAATAATTTTAATCTATTGAAGGAATTACTTACTAGTGCACCTGTGTTAAAGATTGATGACCCAAAGGAAAGTTTTGTGGCATGTACAGATGCATGTAAGGAAGGACTTGGGGGATTCCTCATGCAAAATGGACATGTCATTGGATATGAGTTCATAAATCTTAAGAAACATGAGAGGAACTATGGCACACATGAATTGGAACTTGCTGCCATTTATCATGCCTTGAGGATGTGGAGGCATTATCTCACGGGGAAGAAATTTGAATTAAGGATAGACCACATTGGCCTAAAGTATATTTTTGAACAAACAACATTGAATGCCAGACAAACAAGATGGCTTGAATTTTTAAGTGAATATTACTTCGATATCAAGCATATCAAAGGAAAGGATAATAAAGTTGTTGATGCACTTAGTAGAAGAATGCATATCATGCATGCTACTGCTGTCAGTATGCATTAGTCAGACTTGAAGAGCATAATTTTAGATGGTCTTGTTACAGACCAACATTACCTACAGGTAAAGGAAATCTTACAACAAGGAGATGTATAGTAGAAAATAAAGGAGTATGTGATAAAGGAAGGAAGATTACTCATGCATAAAAATAGAATCTATGTTCCTAGTTTCGGAGAACTGGGGAATTTGGTACTGAAGGAAATGCATGATGTTCCTTATGCTGGATATCCCAGTTACCAGAAAACAATTACAATAGCAAGAAGCCAGTTCTTTTGGTCAGGAATGAAGAAGGATGTCGCTGATTACATCGCTCGATGTATGGAATGTCAGAAGGTGAAGGTTGAGCATAGGCACCCAGTGGGGTTGCTGCAGCCATTGTCAATCCTAGATAATAAATGGGAAGTGATCACCATGGATTTCATCACGGGATTACCCAAAACGAATAAGTAACATGATTCAATCATGGTGGTGGTTGAAAAATTAACAAAGGCGTCTCATTTTGTGCCTTTGAAGACAACACATACAACGACTAATATTGCATAAATTTTCATGAAGGAAATTGCTAGGTTGCATGGGATACCTAGGACAATCATCTCGGTCAAAGATACAAATTTTACCTCCAATTTTTGGAGGTTATTGTTTAAAGGATTTGGAACAAATCTAAGCTTTATCACCGCGTATCATCCACAGAAAGATGGGAAACCAGAGAGAGTCAATCGAATAATTGAAGATATGTTGAGTATGTATGTGATGGATAAGCCATCTAAGTGGGAAGATTACTTACACTTGGTTGAGTTTTCATATAATAATGGGTATCAAGCTTCATTAAGAATGAGCCCATTTTAAGACTTGTATGGTAGGACATGTGATACTCCAGTAAGCTAGGACAACCCAACAGATAGAGTGGTACTTGTGCCGGAGTTGCTCAGGACATGGAAGACCAGGTGGTTAAGATCAAGCAGAATTTAAAGGAAGCTAAGGATAGACAAAATTTTTATGCAAGCAAGAATAGGACAACTAGAGAATTTAAAGTAGGGGAGCATGTACTTTTGAAAGTGAAGCCCAAGAAAATCTCTTTGAAATTGGGTAGTTGTACAAAGGTGACAACCATATTCTGTGGTCCATTTGAAATATTGGACATAATAGGGCCAGTGGCATACATGCTGTTAGGACTCAGAAATGTCACATTTATATCCCCTTTTTCCTTCACCATTCCTTACATTTCATGGTCCTAATAAACCTTTTATCATACCATTTCCATACATACATTTGGGTTTCATCTTATTATTTTCCACATTATTCATTTTAGTATTATAAGTTAATTTGTGATTAAATATTAGAAATTAACATATTTTCATTATATATCAAAGTTGGATGAGTTTGATGATTTGTGCAGGCATATTTGAAGATTGCAACAAAGTCAAAATACACCACCTATCCTCAAATTCGAATTACATCTTCAAACTTAAAGATTTGAAAGAGAGAAGATCATGGAAGATTTGGTTGGCATATCTTATCTAAGATTTGGTTGGCATATCTTATCTAATATATGTGAGAGATGTATGGAGGATTTGAAGGGATCATTTCTTGTCATAATGGGAAAGTAGTTAAGAGTGGTTGAGAGAATAGTGGATCTGTAATTATGACAGTCATGTATATAAGAGAGTGTTCTCTCTTCATAAGGGTCATCATGTAATTCATAATTTAGTCTTGTAATTAGGGGAAGGGGATTCTTAGCTTTGATTCTTTCATTTTTATTCTTTCATGCTTTGTCATTTGACTCTTGTAATATAATTTGAGATTGATTTATTGTGTGAGCTCACATATGTATTTTGTCATTCAACTCTTCACATGTTGTATTGCTTTCCTAGTTAGTCTTTCAATGCTTTCCTAGATTAATTTCATTTCAGCAATTTGGATTAGATTACTTCTACTTCAGTCCTGCATATATAGTGTGTGTGCTTCATAAGCCTACGAACCTTAGATTGAAAAATTAAATAGTTGGGCAAATACTACAATGGAATTAAATGACAGTATTTCCGCCTAACATTTTGGCGTCGTTGCCGAGGAAGCACGATGGATTGAGGTTTAGTTTGAATTTTCATGCAAGTGTAATTTACGTATTTTGGTAAAGGCTCATAGCAGCTACTTGAATGGAGACTCCTCATGTTCTCCCTACCATCTCTAGAGTTTGAATTTCAATTTACGCAAATTTCATTTTTTGCAAGTGTGAATTTCAATTGTAGCAAGTGTGTTTCCGCAACTGTGGAGAGTATGTGTTTCAGCAAGTATGATTTTCAGTTTTTTTTTTTATTATTTATTTTTGATTTGGGTGTTGTAAGAACTGCTTTTTCAATATGTTTTAACAATGAGTGTCATCTTGGAACTACTCACTCAGATCCTCGCGAAATTCGGGATCTCCTCTTCTCTGGAAGAGGAGATCTTGACAACAACTAAAGATTCAAACACTCCTCTAGCAACAAACGAGGATTCAACATTTGAAGAAATCTACATATTTGATGACGAACAATCATTCGAGCAGGAGATTGAGGAAGATGAAGAGGAGTTACAACAAGATCTGAGAGAGGAAAAATGCACCTATGAAAGAATTACCGAGCAATGGTTCTAGGTAAGCACTCGATTAGATAAATTTCATTTTTATTTAGTTAGTTTTCCGTTACAACAACTAGATTCATTCACTTTCGAATATTTCCATTATTCATTTGAAAAATCACCACTGAACATATTGTTGTTAATGTTGCGTGCTTGGCTCCATTGGAAGTTTGACTACATGTAACTAATCTTTAAGTTTCAGTTAGCATAGAGCATGTAGGATTTTATTTCCAGTTTTGTTTTCTTAGAATAAGTATGCTCTCTTCTGTGCTTCGTGCGATCACAAGGATCAGAAAATAGAATGTCTAAATTGATTTCAAGAATGAATGTTTTTGTGTCCATCCTTTGACCTGCAAATAAACACAATAATTTTTTTTTAGGCGAATAAAAATTAAACCAATTTTACATGTTATAGCATGCTGATACAACAAAATTTTTACATGTTGTTACAGCATGCTGATACAACGAAAATTTTACATGCTGTTACAACATGCTGGTACAACGACATTTTACATGCTGTAACAATGATTGAATAAATTTGCAGATCTTCAAACAATAAAAGAACAGTGGCGTTAGGATAAAATAAAACAAACGAAAAAATGTGGTCTGCAAATTCATTAGTTTTCCCCCACTGAACTATTGCGGCATGCTAAAACAGTGCTAAACTGTGGTCGGTTGAATTCCATTTAAGCTGTTCAAAAATTTGTTTCCTGTTGCAATAGTTTCTGCTTTGAGTTGATGCAACACCCCTTGAATTACAACCCACAACTGTTAGATGTGAAAATCACACCTTTGATACCAATCACCCCAATCTTTTCGCCTTACCTGGAGTGAAAACCTGCATACAAAACTCACCCAGTAACATACATTTTGTCTTTGGTCAATTAAGTTGCACATGCCATGCTATAGAAATAGATTGCACTGCAACATCCACCCTCCACCTCTTCCGCTGCCCTTACCCCTAAGACTCATGCATGCACAAGTGGACTAACAGTTCTAATTGGTTGTTACATAACCATCTATTGAACGTAAACCGTGGAGTGAATTACATCCTGTAAAATTTGTTTGTTGCATCTATTTTGGGAAAAATTAAATGCGATCATTTTCTTTGTAAGCCTGGACATTCCAATGTAGGCCAAGAATTTTTTGGAGCTCTTCATCCCACAGAAGTAAGAGGTACTTACAGTGATCATTATATACTATCAGAGGATGAGCTTGTGCCTAATCCACCTTTAGTTACTCATGTGGAAGCAAGTGCAATACCTTTTGCTGCATTGATTGCCTGGAGAGCTTTAGAAAAGAACACTGCTTGAATAAGTACATAATAGAGGGTACTTGTAATAGGAGGTGGAGGGGCAGTTGGCCTTGCTGCAATACAAGTGTCAGTGGTAGTTGGGTGTAAATTTATAACTACTTGTGGCAAACTAAGCATCGATCGCGTTATGCCAGCAGGAGAAGAAAAGGCTATTGACTACACATCAGAGGATTTGAGAACAAAATTGGAGGGATGATTTCTGGCTGTACTAGATACAATTGGCCTCCCGAAAACTGAAATATTGGGTGTGGATCTTCTCAAGAGAGGTGACAAATACATGTTTTCATTTTTAACATTCATTTGTTTTTCTTAAGTCACTTTGGTGGCAATCAATGACGAAGCAAATAAGTGTGAACAACAGGTATAATTGCATTTATTTTCTATCTCAATTAGCTCGCATTTGTACTTATCTCTTGCATTTTATTTTTTGTGATTCTCTCACGAAGTTTTGATTGCAGGATTAGTACTAAATACTGATTGCAGGAACATGATGCTCATTTTCCATGCCACAGTGGTCTTCAAGAATCACAACATTTTTCAGAAAAACATGTTTGCTAGACAACTTGAAGGAGTTGTTACTCATCAGAAACATTTGCTAATACATAACAACATTTTTCTATTACACAGAAACTTTTTGCGCATCTTGATGTTTGTTGTTACATAGAGACCATGCTGATACACTATTATTTCCACATTTTTCCAAATTTCATGCTGTGACACTATCCCATTTCTCCTTCAAGGATGATTAGTCATCCTGGTATTGACGCCCATCTTCCATTGAATTATCCTTCATGATTTCACACACCTATTTTTATGAGTTGCATACATCATTTCCATTATCATTTTCAGTTCATTTTTTCCTTTCCAGTTTTCCTTTTAATAAAACAATCCCCCTTTCCATGATTACATTTCCTTTACATAAACCATGTTGCTACTGAGATCTTTACATCTATAATCCTACCAATATTTTTATAAACTAATGTTGACTGATGTGGGATTCCTTAAGGCCCACCTTTCAACAGTCTTGCTCCATTGACCTCAACACCTTATCTGGGAGATAGACTAGAGTTCCTTTTGAGTACCTTGAGGTTTGCATGCCTTAATGGAAAGCTCTCTCTCTAGCAATCATGGGAATACATCAATTTCCCTTGATCATTAGATCTTGCAAGTGGCTCGAAATCAGCCCATCTATTCGTACTTCGTAAGATGCACTCAGGTACCTTGACACTGATTGACATCGCCGGTGAGTTTGTCTCGCATTGGTTAACGACATTCATCAATGGCCGATAATCCAATGATTTCTCTTCATGCTCGACATTGACACATTTATTCGCATAACTAGAATTGTACCATCGATTTGTAGCAGGTGAAGACTATACACGTTTTCATGATCCCCTTAGCAATTACAACAGTTTGATTTCCGATCTATGAGAGTACCACAGTTCCATATTCTTTTCTTTCCACATTTCTCATGATTCAGCAGTAGCAGTTCAAATTCCTTCACTTCCCATGATCGAGTTACAGCAGCAACAACATTAACAGTTCCATTTTCCTGATCTTGTAGCAGTGACACCTTCCATCTTCCATCAGTCACAGTCAGATATTATTTGCTCCAATAGTTACAACTACAATGCCAGTCACGTTTTCTTGATCTAGTAGCCGCAACAACTACATCTACTTTTTGGGTAAGTGGAGGTATGTTCTTTTCTAAGATTTAATCACACAATTCCTTATATGCTGACTTGAATATTTTGGAAAATTTCCTTGCCATGCTCTCTTTCCTTCCATGAATTACACTAAGTTGCATGAGGGCATGCAACCGATTTAGTTGGGGGGGGGACTATTTCACCACATATTTATTACCATTATTCCATTTTACCATCTCATCATTCCATTTATGGTTCACTAACATTTCTTTTCCAACGACACTTTGTTGCATTTTGATTGTTATACATATTGGCATGATTCCTAAAGACAAAGAAAAGGCTTTCTTATACACAATGATGTTTTCTTATGCACATTGATAGCTTATTATTTCCAGTGAGTATATGACCAAATTATTGCAGCAAGAAAACAAATAAATGAAATGAATGTTGTTAACACAAGAACCAACATTCTTTGTATTCATGGTTGTCACACAAGAACCAACCATAATAAAATGTATGTTGTTGCTCTTGTATTTCATACCCTAGAAACATTCATTGTTAAAAGGACATCATCAATAAAAGCCATAGTTTGAATGCCAAAAGTTCTTAGGAAGATCCATGCATGGTTGCATGAGGACATGCAACAAGTTGAGTTGGGGGGCATGTTAGGACTCARAAATGTCACATTTATATCCCCTTTTTCCTTCACCATTCCTTACATTTCATGGTCCTAATAAACCTTTTATCATACCATTTCCATACATACATTTGGGTTTCATCTTATTATTTTCCACTTTATTCATTTTAGTATTATAAGTGAATTTGTGATTAAATATTAGAAACTAACATATTTTCATTATATATCAAAATTGGATGAGTTTGATGATGTGTGCAGACATATTTGAAGATTGCAACAAAGTCAAAATACACCACCTATCCTCAAATTCGAATTACATCTTCAAACTTGAAGATTTGAAAGAGAGAAGATCATGGAAGATTTGGTTGGCATATCTTATCTAAGATATGTGAGAGATGTATGGAGGATTTGAAGGGATAATATCTTGTCATAATGGGAAAGTAGTGAGAGTGGTTGAGAGAATAGTGGATCTGTAATTATGACAGTCATGTATATAAGAGAGTGTTCTCTCTTCATAAGGGTCATCATGTAATTCATAATTTAGTCTTGTAATTAGGAGAAGGGGATTCTTAGCTTTGATTCTTTGATTGTTATTCTTTCATGCTTTGTCATTTGACTTTTGTAATATAATTTGAGTTTGATTTACTGTGTGAGCTCACATATGTCTTTTGTCATTCAACTCTTCACATGTTGTATTGCTTTCCTAGTTAGTCTTTCAATGCTTTCCTAGATTAATTTCATTTCAGCAATTTGGATTAGATTACTTCTGCTTTAGTCCTGCATATATAGTGTGTGTTATTTGTAAGCCTACGAACCTCGGATTGACAAATTAAATAGTTGGGAAAATAATACAATGAAATTAAATGACAATATTTCCACCTAACACATGTTTGCATTTCCTACTTCCATGAATGTGCATAATGTATTTCATGTATCTTTACTAAAGAAATATGTACATGAACCTAACCATGTTATTAATTGGCATCAGATTCAGGTAGGGATGGAGGGAGACTTTCAGGTTCAACCAGTGTTGGTATTGGACATAAAGGTCAAAATACTCCGGAATCGAGTTATAGAGCTCATAAAAATTTCATGGACCTGCTACAGTTCTGAAGATGCTCTTGGGAGCATGAAGATGCCATGCGGGTAGAGTACCCACAATGTTTTTGAATAAATTTGAGATTTTGATCTCTATTTTGTATATGCACTAAGGAAAGTGCCAAGATAAGGGGGAGGAGATGTAACACCCCAGGTTTTGAACCCCCATTTTAAATAATGTATTGTTACAATGATGAGAGGCCAGGGTGACCAAACAATTATTAAAAGGCCAGTGTGCCTAAGACATGTAATGTTTTTTATCATTATTAATAATAAATACATGGTTGGCTGCTAGAAGAACAAGGACTAGAGTTATAGGGGGTTATGATTCCACAAGAGAGGGGGATCGAGGGGATAAGTGTTTATTAATTTTTTAATTACCCTTTTTTCCTAAGGGAGGGGATCGATTACATGAGCTTCTTGGGGTAGTTCAGGAGGTTCTTGATGCTGGAAAATGTTTAACAAGTAGCGTATGCTTGTCATTGATGACAAGCACAACAGTGGAGATGGCAGGATAAGAAGGATCAAATCCCTTGGGGATTCAGACGTGAAAGTTCAGGAGGAACAACGTTGAGGAGAACGCACGCAACAAAAATCAAGATACAGGGGTTGGTAGAGGAAAAGGAAATCAGAGATCCACAGCCGTTGGATCCCATCCAAAATTCCCGACAGCACGAGGGCTGTCAGATCTAAAGAAAGACAAGAAGAGGGTGGAGGATAACGTATCTCAGTCGTTAGATCGGAGCGCAGGATCCGATCACCGTTGGATCGGGGAAAACCTACACGGTGTTTAAAGTGAAAATAGAAAATGGGCTCACAAAATCCTGAAAGCAGGAGGACCGTCCATCCCAAGGGGTTATGTGGACCATTGATCTGACTCCATCTCGGTGTTTCACGGATCGTGACTTGGAGAGCCGAGATGATTCATCTCCAGATTCATGAGATGCGAGATAGAGAGTTAATCGTGGACTGTTGGATCAAGAGGACACATGGCGAAAGATCATCATATCGCTGACTGGAAAGTCAAAGGAATCACGAGATGCGAGTTCACGATGAGATCTAGACTGTAGAATCATCGAGATCGTGGACCGTTGATCTCAGATCCATCTCAGAGTTCGCAGATCGCGACGTGGAGAGTCTATATGATTCATCTCCAGATACACGAGATGCGAGATCGCGATTTAATCATGGACCATTGGTTCAAGAGGACGCGTGGTGAAAGATCAGAGCACCATAAAGCTCCATCTTGGAGTCTCGCCTATCGCGACTTGGAGTGACGAAAATCTCCATCTTAGGATCAGCGAGATGCGAGATCACGAAATGATCCCAGACCATCAATACATCAAAATATGTGGACCGTTGATCTAATCTCCACCTCTGAGTCTCGCCTATCACGACTTGGAGTGGCGAAAATATCCATCTTAGGATCAATGAGATGCGAGATCATGAAATGATCCTGACCATCAATACATCAAAAGATGTGGACCGTTGATCTGAGCTCCATCTCTGAGTCTCGCCTATCGCGACTTGGAGTGACGAGAAACTCCAGCGAAGAAACAACGAGATGTGAGATCACGATAAGATCCTGACTGTCAATACACCAAAAGATGTGGACCGTTGATTCGAGCTCCATCTCGGAGTCTCGCCTATCGTGACTTAGAGGAACGAAAATCTCCAATGAAGGAACAACGAGATGCGAGATCACGATAAGATCAGGACCGTTGATTCACCAAGATCATGAACCGTAGATCAGGGTTGATGAAGATCAAGAGTTCAACTATCTCAGAGGAGACGAAGAGTCTTAAACTGCCAGAGAGACTGAGGAATCTCAGAATAACATGCAGAGATGCTGGACACGCGGGGCGAACCACCAGAGAAGCTGAAGAGTCACGATGATAACCAGACAGAGCACTCGAGAGGTGGTGGATAACGGTGCAGAGTCAACATGCAGAGGCATTGCAAACACTGCATGCACAAGGTGCACAGAAGCTATAAATACATGGTACAGAGAAGAGATCGGGTTGCTGTTGCTGTTGGAGGTTATTGTGAGTGTTGTTGGTAAAGGTGATTCAGGTGTGAAGAAGGAGGAGAGTGCAGCAGCTGAATAACACAGAAGAGGAACTGTGTAGAGAATGGAGATGGCGCATAAAGCATAAAATACAGAAGACCAGACAGCGCAAGTAATGTGAGAAGAAAGACAATGAGGTAGATAGAGCAATGAAATGCAGCAGAACAGTGATAAGTCGGGTAAGCTATTGTTGAACATTATATCACTGTAATAAGTTTTAGAAGCAAAGATTTATATTTCAGGGTGGTTGGGGGGTGCTATGGAGGACTGTTGTCCTCAGAGGTTCAAGTGGGTGCTTGAACACAGGGAGTTGCTGCTTCCTTCTAGTTGGTGCTAGAGAAACCAGGGAGTTGGTGCTTCCTTCTAGTTAGTGCTAGAAAAACCAGGGAGTTGGTGCTTCCGTCTAGTGGGTGCTAGAGAAAACAGAGAGTTGGTGCTCTCAGCAAGTTGCAGCTTGCTAAACTTAGGTTGTAGGATCATTATGAGTTGGTGCTCATATGCATGATAATGTAAAGATTGTAACCATTACTTATCATATAAAGAAAAATAGGTTTTTACCCTGTATGGGTTTCCTCATGAAATATCTGTCTCTGTGTTTCTCATATATGTGACTGATGATGAATGTGCCATTGTTTATTTCCCTGCATTATTGTGATCATCATTTAGTGTCTCAGCAAAGAGTTTAAAAGAAGCATAATTGTTTAAGCACGGTAACAACTGATTCACCCCCCCCCTCTCGGTTGAACAACAATTGGTATCAGAGCCGACCCCTTTTATCTAAGGGTAGATCCTTGAGCTTAAACATGTCAAGCCATGAAGGAAACTCAACCAATAAGGCCCCTCTGTTCAATGGAACAAACTTTACGTTCTGGAAAGTTAGAATGAGAACCTACATAATGGCTTTAGGTGCAGATGTCTGGGATGTGGTAAAGACTGGTTATGTAAAGCCAGTTGTGCTAGCTAATAAGGATGACAAACTAGAATTTAGCTTCAACGCTAAGGCTATGAATGCTATCTTGAGTGGGCTAGCAGAAGAAGAATTCGTAAAAGTTATGCATCTAGGAACTGCCAAAGAAATGTGGGACAAACTCATTAACAGTTATGAAGGTAATGAGAAGGTAAAGGATGCGAAGCTTCAGACCTACAGAAAACAGTTTGAACAACTGAATATGAAGGAAGATGAAACAATTAGAAAATACTTTATGAGAATAGAAGAATTGGTAAATGCAATGAAGGCACTTGGTGAAACAATTGGAGAACCTTCTTTAGTTCAGAAAATCTTGAGATCTCTCCCAGATAGGTTCAACCCAAAGGTCTCTGCTATAGAAGAACTT
>ML779728.1:894183-938308 GCA_009831015.1 Picea engelmannii
CCTATGTTTATTAGTCATTATTCATTATCCTATAGTTTAGGGAGAATATTCCTTTTCCTACATTCTAGGAGAATATTCTCTTCAGTTCACACTTCAGTTGGATCAGTTGAGTGGAGTCTTATTTCCACATTGGTTCCATCACCATGAACCATTGGGATCATCACTACTAATGTGAATTGTCCTTGGGATTATCACCATACTAGTGCATTACCCTCACTTACCCTGTTTCAGTCAGTTAACTAAAGACTTAGAGGCTAGTAAGCTCAGACTAGGTAGCGGTTAACTCCTGTAACCGACGATGTGTGTCCATATCACTCTAGACCACCACTATGGCACATTGGATTCTCTTTAAATGTGTATTAGTTGATTTATACAGAGTATATCATGTGTAATTTATCATTCATTCATTCAATTAATATAATTCTTTGTTCTCTCTCTCTCTCTCTCTCTCTCTTGTTTTCGTCTTTTCTCATTTCTTCTGCAAATTGTGTATGCCCTTCGCTAGCTAGATATTATCTGTGTAGGTTCATCCAAATTTACATGGTATCAAGGCTGACATATTTCTAGGAAAAGACACAACAAACTCTTTTTGCAGGTACTGAATATTCAAGACAACGGGAAAATGGAATTTCCAAACGAATTTATTCTTACACCGTACAATTTATTTGCATGGAAGGACATGATGGTAATGCATCTTTGAATCATAGGATTATACAGGTTAACCATGGACACAGATACCAAATCAACATCAGCCATAGAAAAATCTGAGTATATAAATCGGATGGATGAAGCATATGGAACTATTTGTAGTCTCATTTCTCCCGAGCTCCTCTTTCACACATCCTCATGTAAAACCCCCAATGAAGTTTTGACCACCATGGAAGGAATTTTTGGAAAATAGTATGAGATGAGTGGACATATACGCAAGGTGGAATTGCTCACTTTGGATCCAAAAACCTTTGACAATCTCCAAGATTTTCTTACCAAATATAAGGATTTGTTGTCGCAATTCAAGCCTTGCGGGGTTGATAAATCTAAGGAGGAGAAAAAATTGGTTATAACCATTATTTCCAAAATTGGTCCAAAATACTCAGTGTTTTTATCCACATTTCATTTAGTTAGGCTCACCTCTGAAGCTACCTAGCAAATTCATTCTCTTGAGGCCTTTATCGAGTCTCTGACGCAAGAGTAGACCAATCTCATCAATATGGGAAAAATAAAAGGCACAAAGGCACATTCATTTGCTGTGCAAGATGGTAGCAGTCACCAAAATCAGAAATCTAAACAAAAAGACAAAGGGGAGGGACATGAAAATCCAAATAAGGAAGGGTACTCAAAACCCTTCAACAATTCCTCTAGATCCAAAGACGGAAAGGGAAGAAAAGGGGAGAAATGCACTTACTGCCAAAGATGATTCCATCCAAAATCTGCATGCATTAAGAAACATATAGATCAAATGGCATAAATACTTCAGAAAAACAACCGTGGAGATCACATTCCCGAGGGTGATAAGAATAATAAGCCAGAAGATATAAACCCCAAGAAAGGTAATTCTAGCCATGCTTTGATTTCCATTAACTTCTCTCTCAATGATTGGATTGTAGATTCAAGTGCATCACACCACATGGAATCCATAAAGGAAGTCTACTCTTCATTGGACACTTGCAAAGGCCCTCCTATTCTGATGAGGGACGACTCTCTAGTTGAAGTCACCGACAAAGGAAGAGTTTAACTCACAAATGGGAGCTTCGAGAATATCAGGAAAGAGACGAGTGATGAAGGTAGAAAAAATATATTTAGAGTTCCCTACGATAGAATTACAGGAACACGCAAAGGCACTTAGTCATATTGACTTGGTGTTATCTCAGTTTTCAGTAGAAGTGCTACATGGTTTGCAGATGAGCATGATGCAAAAACTACAATTGCGTGCGATGTCAACATTGATGGAGTTGATAAAGGAAGTCACATATAAGCATGTTTTGCAAGCATAATATGATCAACTTAGGCTAGAGTAGGATGAGGCTGCATAAAGGACAAAGAGAGTGAAACAGGAGGTCTAGTGGGTTTATAATATTATTCCAGAAATTCCTAGGGAGGAAGATGCCTCATTATAAGAACATGTGACAAAGATCAATGAAGCCATTCAGGGATTCCACACAAAGATTACTGATTTGGAAGCGCACCAGATACTGAGCACTCCACCAGAGGAAAGGGACCAAAGGGAGAATACAATGAAAACAACTATAGAGAACATCAAAAGTATGTAAGTAGAGTGTGCCAAGCTATATGAAGAAAGAACGGGAGTATGGAATCAACTAATAGAAGACATGGAGCTACTGGAAATTGGGCAGAAGCTACATGCTGCGCGAGAGAAGGTGCATAAGTTGAAGGAACTGATGAGCACATTACTACCAGTAGAGATGATGGCAACAATGGCAAAGAATAGAAAATTGTACTCAGAGATGAACTGGATGAGGGCGCAGAAGAAGGATCATGCACTGAAGATTGAAACATTGCAGGAAGAAGAATACAAGGTGACAACAGAAGTAGAAGTTGCGTAGGGCATGGTTAAGAAGGAAGTACAAGAAAGTGCAGAAAAGTTGAAGACCCATATTACTATAGATATGGCCAAGGGAATTGCACAGCAGGAAACAAAAGTAAGAGAAAATATCACAACTACAAAGGAGACATTTCAAAATTTCATGGAGACCTAGAAGAAAGCCTAAAGTGTCTCGGGACGAGCCACATGTGATTCTTGGGGGATTGTTTAATTCAAAAATTTTGGGTAAGTTTTGGTAATCGTGTAGTAGCAAACCGTGCAACAATTCAACAAAGGAGCAGTGCACACAGAAGACAATTAGCGCATATTCAAGAGCCAACATGCAGAAGGCGGAAATTAGTTAGAATTAGTTAGACCTTTTGGTCTATTTTGTAATGGGATAAGCCCTAATATCAATGTATAAATATGTATGGGTTTTGAGTAGAAGAGAGTAGTGGGGAAAGTGAAAGAGTGATGAGAGCTAAGTTGAACGGTGATTAGATTCAGTCAGTTTGGGAAGTGGTGGATGAGGAAATGAGCTAAGTGTGCACTATATGCATGAATGAATAAGACATTTTGGGGTAGAACTAATGCATCTTATTTGACTGCAGTGCACACCTATTGTAAGGATTGAACATGAATGAATAATATAAGAATCCAACCATTTTGGACATAGCCTAGTTTGGGGTGAACCAAGTTAAATCTTCGTGTCATGATGTATGTTGTGATGTGTTTCTTTTATGTTTTGTTAATATGAATACGTTATATGATGGTTATACACACATGTTGAATGATTAAGTAAGATGAATCTGTCATATGTTATGATTTTGTTAATATTTTGCACATATGGTATATTTCATGTTGAATGAATGTTAAGTAAGAACGACCTCCATTCCCTTCATGATTGCTGAAACCTGGTTCATATAGTCCCCATAGGTACCTCAGGTGAGACTTCATCTGCTTGTGGGTGATGCCGAAAGGGCCAGTATCTTCGGATTTTTTGGTGAATTAATGTTGAACCCTGGGTCTTCCCACTGTGTGCCAACAGGGGGTGGAGCCCTCTAAAAAAATATTTTGGCAGTTTTTTGCGTCCGATTTTTAGATGTTTTCAACACATAATTTTCGCTGATAGTTTTCTAATTTTGGTTAAGGAATTAGGGTTGTTGACTAATCTGAATCAGTGGATTAGGGTTTTTTTATGTTGTGGGATCTTATATTTATTGTATAGTAAAAAATGAAGAAGATGATGAATACATAGCTAGAGGTGCGAATCTAAACATTTTACTAGTTTTCTCGGTTTGGGTTTCTAGGGTAAACTATTTGTGTAATGTGTGTGTGCATCATTGTATATTTTCTATTTTTATTAAGAATCCATTTGCAGTAATTAAATATAAAAGTTTGAAATATACATTTGGTATCAGAGTAGTTATTGGATTCATGGGGACGCCTTTGTGGCTAAGGGTTTGGCTTAGATCTGTGATAAACCTTGTTACAATGGGAACTCTGTTGTATAGATTCTTGTGGTGAAAAGAAATGGTGAGAAGTTAAAAAATAGAGGTCGATACATTTAATGGGAATTTGTTTGAGCTGTGGAAGCTCAAGATGGAAGATTTTTTGATAGAAAAAGATCAATGGGTCATTGTGGATCTAGGTACTGCACCTATGAGAATCTCAACAAAAGACTGGACAAAGTTGGATCGGAAGGCAAAGAGAAAAATCTGGTTCTGTCTCTTAGATTCAGTTCTATTGAATGTGTCAGTGGAAGCTACAACCAAGGATTTATGGAATACGTTAGGGACTTTTCATTAGTCTAATTCCCTGGTAAACAAACTATTTTTGCATAAGAAATTTTACAACCTAAGGATGAAATATGGAGACTCGGTGACAAAGGATCTAAATGCCTTCAATACTATGGTAAGTCAATTAATATTTGTTGATATTAATATTTCTAATGAAGATAAGTGTATTGGTTTATTGTGATCTTTATCAGAACCATGGGATAGTCTGGTTGTGGCCATAGGTAGTAATTCAACTACTTAAAGTTTCATTGATGTGGTCTCATCCTTATTGTCGGGGGAGATGAAGTGGAAAAAGATGGAAAGCCAGAGCACAAAATGTCTTATTTGCAAGAGAACACTCCAAGGAAAGAAATAGATCTTAGTCTTCAAGTGGGAGATCTAATTCTATGGAAAGATATAAATCTCCCATAAAACTGGTAAAGGTATGCTGGGGATGTGGAAAAGTAGGGCATTACAAGAAATAATGTAGATCCAAAAGTGTTGAGAGAGGGAAGGGATTTGATGATGCCCCTTTTACAGAAGCAAAAACCTCCACATATGAAGGAGGATATGTGTACTTGGATTCTTCAAGCACACATGAAAATCATGAGGCATGGTTGGTTGACTTAGGTGCATCCTTTCATATGTCTCCCTACAATGAGTGGTTTTGCAAGAAACCAAGAAGGCAGTGAATAGTCGAGATGTGGTATTTAGAGAAATCAAAGATGTTGTCAAACATAAAATCCTACCAAGGAAGGAAGAATCAAAGAAAATAGAGTTGGAATTGAAGGATAATGAATCAGACTTTACAAAAGAACTTCATACTCCTGTATTGAGGAGATCGGTTTGGGAAAGAAGGAAACTGAAAGGGTATACTCCACCTGATTTCCATTCAATTTTTTCTTTGTTTACTATTGATGATGATCCTAGAACTATTAAGGAGGCAATGGATTTAGAGGATGACAAACTTTGGAAAAAGGCCATGGTGGAAGAAATTTCAGCATTGGACAAGAAGGGGCTTGGGATCTAGTGGAATTTCCGATTGGAATAAATCCCATTGGAAACAAATGGGTGTTTAAGAAGAAGTTGAATGGAGAGGGAAAAGTGGACATATACAAAGCTCAGTTAGTAGAAAAATGCTATTCCAGGGAGGGAATTGACTTTGGTAAAAAAAAATTCCAAGTCAACTTCTATCAGATGTATTTTATCTGTTACTATTGCATTTGATTTTGAATTAGAAAATATGGTTGTGAAGAGAGAATTCCTACATGAGAAACTAAAAGAAGAAATCTACATGAAGCATCGATAAGGCTTTGGAGTGAAGGGAAAGAAACATCTGGTATGTAGGCTGAAAAAGTCCCTGTATGGGTTAAAGCAATGACCAAGGAAGTGGTATAAAAAAATCGGTTGATCAAAGCCAATCATTTTGTGTATTTCAAATTAGTTGGTGTTTGTCTTATTTATTTGGTCTTGTATGTGGATGATATGTTGCTAATAGGAAATGACAAGGAGATTATCCAGTATTTGAAAACTTAGTTGTCCTCTAAATTTGACATGAAATATCTTGGTGCTACAAATTTCATTTTGGGAATAGAAATTAAAATATATCGAGAAAACAAGAAACTCTAGTTAAATTAGAGGAAATATGTCGAGATAATATTGCAGAGGTTTAATATGCAGGAATGTAAGCCAATTTTGCTTCTTTTTCCCATGGGTGTAAATTTATCTATAGATCAATGTCCCAAGACACAAGAAGAGGAAGAGGACATGTCTTGTGTTCCATATTCTAGTGCAGATGGAAGTTTGATGTATGAAATTGTATGTATTAGACCAAACATTGCACATGCAATGAAAGTTTTGAGTAGGTATATGTCAAAACCATGGAAGAAGCATTGTACAATAGTAAAGAGGGTTTTCATATATTTGTGTGGTACTACTAGTTTTGTATTGTGATACCAAGGAAGACCATGATTGGACAGAGCGAACATACATGGATTTTTTGATGCAGGCTGGACTAGAGATTTGGATCACATAAGATATACAAGTGGGTATGTGTTTAACCTATTTGGAGGAGCAATTAGTTGAATGAGTAAAAGATAGGATGTAGTGGCACTCTCAACTACAAATACGAATACATGGCAACCACTCATGCAAGAAAGGAAGCAATATGGTTACAAATATTGTGTTAAGGTATTAGGTTGGTACAACAAGCTGTAAGGATAGATTGTGTGAGTCATAGTGCAATCTTCCCAGCGAAGAACCCCATGTATAATTTAAAGACAAAACATATTGATGTTCGGTGTCACTTTGTGAGAGACATGGTTGAAGACAAGAAAGTGTTTTTGATGAAGGTGGACACTTTGAAGAATGTTGCAGATTCATTGACAAAGTATGTGAGAACTAAGAAGTTCTCTTGGTGTAGAGAAACAATGGCCATTGCTGCCCTGAATTGCTAACTATGTAATTCTGTGACCCCCTATATGCAAAGAAAACAACAAGTGGGAGATTGTTGGGTATGTGTTATATTTTTTGCATGACCAACCCCACAGGCACATGTGGGGTGTAATAGGGGGATTGTAGGGGGGCAGATCCCTCAAAAAAAAAATTGGCGGTTTTTTGCATCTGTTTTTTAAAGGTTTTCAGCACACGATTTTCACTAATGGTTTTCTAATCCCAGTTAAGGAATTAGGGTTGTTGACTAATATAGGTCAATGGATTAAGGGTTTTTGATGCCGCGAGATACTATATATATATATTGTATTGTAAACAATGAAGAAGATAATGAATAAAGAATCAGAGGTGGGGCTCTAAACAAGTTGTTGTTTTTCTCGATTTCGGTTTCCATGGTAAAATCTCTTTGTAATATGTGTGTGTTTTTGTGACATTTTATCTTTTCTATTTTTATTAAGAATCCATTTGTAGTAATTAATTATACAAGGTTAAAATATACACTTGATTGATCTTTTGTTTCGGATCATCAAAGTATTTTTGTTAATTCTTTCCCCACTAGACACTATTACCATTGGTTGTGATGGTGTAGAGTGGCACAACTACCACTGAAAAGGATGATATGATCTTTTGTAGGTACCGTATTTCCCCAACAAAGATCCCAACTTCAGTGACATTAGTAAGAACTGGCTGCATGATGATGTCCTCCATCTTCACAGGATCTATCTCAAGTTCCTCTCCACCAATCACGTACGCCAAATAAACCAATGACTATTAAGAAAACTCACATTTCTTAAGGTTAGCCAACAATTGATGTTTTTACAGAGTTTCTAACACTTGCATGAGATTTGAGATGTTCTCTTCCCAGGTAGAGCTATAAACCAATATGTCATCCAAATACACTATTACAAATGAATCTAAATAGGGACACAATACATCATTAATCAATCATATAAATGTAGCTAATGCATTATATAAACCAAAATACATGACCAACCATGGTGCTCAACAAGGTAGGTCAACTTGCGAGAGGCATAACTTCCGCATACAAGCTCCAATTGAGGTGATTTTCACACAGTTGGAAATATATCAATGCGTAGAACAATGCCAAGTGGCTTGAAACTACGTCGACAAAATTTTGACCCTTCAAAATACCACTTGATACCTCAAAATGACTATGGAAAGTTTTGGACTGCAAATTTGCAAACTGAAACCTACCACTGAAATGAACCTTGCAAATCCATTCCTCCAATTTTTCCATCCAAAAAATACTAAAATTATTCCAAATTCAAGAAGAATGTCTTATCAATTTCTTCAATAATAATCAATTAATATTCTTATTTACATTTTAATCACATTAAAATAATATTTATGTAATTACTATTTTCTCATTTTGTTTTTGGATTTTTATCTACCTAGTTGGTTTACTTTTTACATTAATCAACATTGAAATAATATTTATATTGTTTATGTGATTACTATTTTCTCTATTTTTGTTTTTTTGATTTTTATGTGCCTAGTTGGTTTACTTTTTAAACCCATTTCTTTTTGTTTTTTCTACATGGTGATTGGTCCCTGCGTTTTCTTAGTTAATAGTTTGTTGATTACGTGGAGGGAAATGGATAATCGTATTTTTTGTATGCATATAAATGAGGAGGAGAGCACTAACAAATTTATAATTGTTAAAGGAAAATATTCAATGAAGAACGTCACTGAGAAGAAACAAGCATGTGTTGTTAAAAAAATGTTTACTAGATTCCAACTCTCTACGACGATGTTGAGTTTCTTGTTTTCTCCCCATAAAAAGCTCTATAAATTGACTAGTGTATGCTATTTATGGTTAATGTGCATATGACCGTTTTTTGTTTTTCTACATTTTAGTTCTCTCATGGATACGAAATATTTCTCCCTTAATTATTAATCACATTATCAATTTATTATGGACATTTGAAAATAGGGATAACATGTTAATAAAATAATACGGTTTTTAACTTTTTTTAATCAAATATGTGTATAATTTAAATTAATAATATTTAATTTTAAATAATTGAAAAAATTAAAAATTATATATTAATTATATAATATTTTATTTTTATACAAAGACAAAAACTAACTACTTTAGCAATTTTTAAAATTTTAAATAACTTTGTTACAATTTACACACTACATATTATCTTTATATAATTTGGCTTTTGTCATTTTCCTTGCTATTACCTCATCTATTTAACAAAAGTTACTGGCTTGCTTTCTTATATGTATCTTTTTGGTTATGATGGTCTATAATTTTGATTTACTTGAAATATAAGAAGCTTTAAAAAAAGATAGGATATAAATTTATAAAATTGTAAAGTGAAAGGTACTTATAATATAGAGTTTTCATGAAATTTTAGATTGAAAAGTAGAATTGAAATTGTTGAAAAGTAGAATTGAAATTGATTTTATGAAATTTTAGATTGAAAAGTAAAGTTGAAATTAAAATTTAATAGATAATGATATTTTTTAATATTAATATAATTATATATAATAGATAATAATTTTTTTTCAAAATTTTGTATTATAAAAATTTAACTTTTCCATAAAGAGATTTGACCCCTTTTAATACTTGATGTATGTGTTAATACATGGTTCAAATTTTTTTTATTGTAATTAGAGGCAAATTTTTTGCTTTGAAGTTGATCTTAAAGATAGATCACTTATTCTCAACTATCAAAAGATTATGCTTTAACAATCATTTGAACAAATGGAAAAGTTGTAAAAAGAAGAAATTCTGCAAAAGGAGTTGAAATAAGCCCTAGGGGGATTAAATGACACACGCAAGAGATCAAGTGCGAGTCAGAAGGGCTTATGTTCGTGACCAGGCACTATGATCGAGGGCTAAAAGAATAAATACTCATGCGCACCGTCAAAAGACAACATAATAACAAAGTAAATCATTCTTTTAAAAAAAACTAAAAAAAGAAAACTCAAACTTTATTTACCTTCATGAGAAAAAAAGATAAATCGTGCTTACAAAAAACAAACCCAACTTTATTTACACTAGCACAGCCGCTAACTCGCAGCTGAGAACGCCGAAAGGTATTGGCTGGTAATTAACGACTGTGCTAGTTATATCATTTGATGTTTCTGTGTATAATGCGAACATGGATTCTTCTAGACACACACGCTCGAAAATGAAATGCTCCATGCTCATGCAATAGGTGGGTATGAAACCCGTGGACAGTTGAGATGCACGAAGAGCTGAGGAGGAAGTTGAAGTAGTGCCCGTTAATAATCCAAACGTGGCAATTATATGGTGCTATAGTAATTTATTATTATGATTAGGTAAATGTTAAAAAGTAAACAGGTTAACATATGCATTCAGAAATACAAGGAAGTTATGAAGAGTAAATGACATTCATTGATTTGGGAGGACAACTAAGAATATGCCAACATCTTCAATTGTTAGCCATCAGATTAGAATTTGAGATTAAAAGGTCATTAATTGTGCCCATTGCCAATAGCTATACGCCCTTCGGCGTAATAAATACATTTATGCTTTATAAATGCATGAATTTCTTATCAACCATTTAAAACATGGTATTTAATTATGCCGAAATGTGTACACCTATTAACAATGGGCACATTTAATATGTTTTTAGTACTTAATCAATTTTGTATGGACAAGATTAAATATTGTTGGAATATTCTTAGTCGTCCCAATAAATCAAAGGTTGTGATTTCAACCACTAACTTTCTCACTATTATAAAGACATCCATTTACATGTTTATTTTTTTACTTTTACTTAATCATATTTAAAATTTACTATGATGGCTAGTTGATTGCCACCTCTGAGTGATTAATGTTTCATTTTCTAAAAAGCCCAAGTTTACCAGCCACAATTTTTACTCCAACTATTATTTACTGGGCGGGATTTTCTTGCCTAGAGCTCTTACTACGTCGTCTTACTGCATCGGTTATTTAATGCACAGGGTTCTGCGGTTATTTAATGCCCAGGGCTCGGTTATTTTGGCGTTCACCAACCACGAGTGACTTGTGGCTATGCTAGTATATCATTCCATGTAAAACGAAAGAGTGTTGGAGTGGGTTGACCAACTAGACCAATGTAATATAGCAAGTCGACTAAAGAGGTAGTCGGATCATTTAACCAACCAGGGTAGTTATGAAAGTTAAAATTACATAAAAATCAAGGTAGTCATGATAGTTAAAATTACATCCATTTATGTAATGTATAAATAGATACAAATAAGATATGTAAATAGGTTGTTTTGTTGGTCATACATTAATAAGCACTACTTGTTGTTGGTGTCATAATTGTTATCATTAAAAAACTGTTCAACAAGTTATATAGGTGATCACTCAAGAAGCTATCAGTTTAATATATCAAATGACATACTCTCAACATTAAGAAGCCTTATTGAGCAAAGAAAAAAACTATGGAAATTAGGTATTTAAAAGTTTGTGTGACCTACCAAAAATCATTTAGCGCCATTCACGCACGCCAGTGCAGGATAAAAAAGAAAATTTTGCGTCGTTAGTATACTTTAGCATGGTTGTCACCATCGAAACCCATGTTGATCTAACACAACAATTTAATGAGGCCGTTCAGATCTCATGTAACCAAAATTTAGGTGTACTTGAAGGGGTCGCCTCTCCAACTCTAAGAATAGTTCCATGACCACTCAAATGGTAGGGGATCCACCCCTATGAGGGATCCTCTTTCACACTTAGAGATAGACAAATAAAAACTTGAAGAGAGCCTATATAAGAATCCCATGAGTATTCATTAAGAAGAATCAATCATTGTATTCTATGTTGTTGGTTTGATCTCAGAGAATCCTCTTTCTCTTAAGTTCACTCACACATCCATAACTAATATTGTTTGGTGTACCAAACCTTTCTCCTCTTGAGAGCTTGGGTGCATTCCTTCACACCATTTTTACTTTTTTTAGAGAAAGAGAGAAGAAAAGGTTCTGGTGGGAACAAAAAGGACCCTCCCAAGGGGGTGTAGGAGAGCCCATTTGTTCTCATACTACCCTCTTAGGTGTTATCAATTAAATCCTTCTCCATTGGTATCAACTCTTGATTTTATTAGTTTTTATCTCTTGTGTTTTATGTTTCATGCATCTACTTCCATCTCTTTATTTCTATTATATACATTTTTATGGTTCACTAACTCTCTAACTCTACTAATTGTGTTGTTGATATTTCTTGCATTAGCACTCAAAGGGTTGTTTTTTGCTCACCCTTGTGAAAAATTAGCCCAAACATATTGGCGACTCCACTGAGGTCCCCAAGTTAAAATTCTCCCACTGTAGGCTCCAAGAGCCATTCTTCTCACCTTTCTGTGTTTGCAGGTTCATTAATAGACATTCATGAGCACTCAGTTTGAGTGTGCAAACCCCAATTCTTAAAATGGCTCTAGAAGGTTTCACACCCCAAATCTCCAAATTGATACCTGCCACTAAAATGGGCCTACAAGCCAATTCATTCAATTTTTCCACCCAAAAAGTAATAATATATATGGAAAATTATATAATGATTCAATCCATATCAGCTAAAATGAGGATGACTATAGTTTAGAAATGCATATCATCCAACACTATAATTTGGACATTTGGTTCAAAACTGTTATTTTTGTATCTCAAAGTTATCCAATTCGACCATAGCATTTTCTTAATATAAAATGATAATTGTTATTGTTAAAAAACAATTAGGATTCAATAAACTTTATGAGTTAGCTTGAGTGGTTGAGTTATTTAAGCTTCGTGAAGGTAGTGTCCAGGTTGAATTTTTGCACTAGTTTCCTCTATTGTGTGCCTCACTTATGCCCCTATTGGATGAAGCATCATAATCAACATGGATAGGTTTTCCCTAGGTACCATCTATAAAATGTGGGGAAGTGCTCGAGTTTCCTCACAATGTTTTCCTTGAATTTTTTTTTTTATAAGGATTCAAAATCAAAGTTATTAATAATAGAAAGACATCAGATAAATTTTCTATATTGATTAATATTTTCATGCAATAACATTTAATACTACATGACAAGTTAGGGGTAGATCTGATATGTAATTAGCCATGGATATTCCATTGGAACAATTCATCACAACAGATCTTGTATTATACTAAAATCGTTTACTATGTAGGTTTATTTCCTTAAATCTTAGATTTGTTAGCATTTTCTTATTTCTCAAATTTATGGAAATAAACTGAAATATGAAAAATAAAGAACAAGCAAATGAACACACCATCCACATAAATGAACACATGATGTATCCCGAGAAACCCAAAATGGGAGAAAACCTAGCTCGAAGGTGAGGCCTTTGCTCCACTCTCTTTTCTTCAGTTATGAAAATGCAAATACAAAGAAAGAGGCACTCACTATGGATTTGTCTTTGACATTGTTTCCTAAATGGATACTGCATATTATTCTTCCTTCTTTATTATGATCTAAAATCCCACCCCTAGATTCTTTTCTCAACTATGGAGGAAGTACAATGCTAAAGAATGGAACCCTTTCTCCTCTTAGCAACCCATTATTCAATGAAGATTATATTGAGAATGACATGAAAGAAAAAATATAAAAAGGAAACTCACAGATATATTATAAGAAACACAATAATACAATTAAACTCATATTCTATTAATGACCGTCTAAACTACAATAGATTGTAAAATGCAAAGCACACTAGCTAGATAGAATGGTGGTAGCTTATCTATGAAGATAGAGATGTGGCGGGTACACTCATTTGCAAGAATATGATTACAAAGAGGCCAAAAGGCCTTTTAAAATAAAGATTCAATGAGAAAACCCTAACATCCAAAACCCTAACCCCAAAAGATAAAATGACAAAAGGTTTGTGGGCCCCGTTGTGGTTAGTTTATACATCAACTTCCGAGGGCACAATTTTTTCATATGATCTCCATTTGGGGTGCTCAATACCCTATTGGAAAGGTCTATATGAGGATTACACATTCCGTTCAACCTATAATTATCCTTCGGCTACATGCTAGGCATTGTCAAGCCAAAACAAAATTCGTTTAGGGCCTAAAAACGACCCTGGAAGTTTGGGACCCAAAAAATGATAGAAGCACTGCCAAGATGTGGAACCATTCTGAATTAGTGGAATAGGTGGGTGGCCACCTAGATCAGTCCTCCCTTCTTAGGAATAAATGGTCCCCATTGCATTAATTTCATCCGTCAGATAGGGAAACTTCTGCTAAATTTGAATGTAGAATATTGGCTTTTTGTTGAGATCTAAAATAGTGGGTATAATCTGCATAGATATACTAGATATATTTTTTAAAGAAATATATATATTTTTAAATTTAGTATTTAGAATGAGGAAGTTGATATTTTGTCAATGTTTTGTTTTATAGTTTTTTAGATGGAGGATAGTATTTATTGTATCTTTAGAAATTAGGTGGGAATGAATTCCATGAATTTTTAAAATATTATGCTTTAGTAGAAAGGGTTGAGCCAACTAATCTATTCCTTAGTACTTTATCTATATTTATATATAAAATCAGTCCTATGGTATCTCAATTGATTATATATAAAATTAATCGTGGGTTAGTTCAACCGTTTGGGTCATCCATCAAAGGCATGTTGTTAATGGGGAGCTCATGGGTTCCATTCTATTTGACTCACTTGAGATTACAATGGCTCTTATGGTTGATAGTTGACAATGT
Source organism: Picea engelmannii (assembly GCA_009831015.1). Lineage (NCBI taxonomy): Eukaryota > Viridiplantae > Streptophyta > Pinopsida > Pinales > Pinaceae > Picea > Picea engelmannii. The sequence goes on from ML779728.1 coordinate 908,639, forward strand.
TCTCCATCCTAATATCTGAGGAAAGAGTGGAAAATCCCATGAAGTTTTCCTTTTATATATATAAGGAAAACTTCATGGGATTTCTCACTCTTTCCTCAGATATTAGAATAGAGGACATTGGAAACTATCAACCACACGAGCCATATATATATATATATATATGTATGTATATATATAGAAAACTTCATGGAATTTCCCACTTTTTCCTCAAAGATTAGGATGGAGGACATTATCAATTGTCAGCCACAAGAGCCATTATAGAGAGAGAGAGAGAGAGAGAGAGAGAGAGAGAGAGAGGGGAAGGAAAAATTAGCCTCTGGCACTTGGAGGTTGTCATCATCGATTTCTATGAAGCTAATTTCCATGCTTGCTGCCATAATGATGATAATTCTATCCAGAGCCTTGTTATGAAATTGGAGATATTCCATCTGCATTAAGAGGTCATTGAGAACCACCTGTTTGTCCATGATGGCATGACATAAAAAATAGTTTATATTCCAATAGATATTTATCGTTCAGTAATAATTTGTCTCTCTTGATATTGATGGCCCTGTATCTGGAATCCATGCCAACATCTCTACATCAATTTCACTATCGAAAGTATCAAGTCTGGCTTGGTGAGATTCTTCCATCAACGTCTCCAGAGAATCTCTAGTTGGAGGAGGAGTTTGGGCATGATATATTAGCTCTCCTTGGATGGCATCTTGGTAAGTTCTCAAGAGAGGTAGGTGTGAAGAGAAGTGACAACCTCTATTGCTGACACAGCCTCTTTCCATCTTGACCCTGATAGGAGAGAAATTGAGTAAGCTTTGGAGTGTTCCTATTCTTCTATATAGAGTTTTATGAGATTAGTGATAGCCAGTATCAGAGAAAGTACATATTTTCCTTAGCTCTTTGTTGCAAAAGGGATGAGAATGGGCGGTTGAAGTGCGAGGCAACAAATATAATCCTAGAGGGAAAATTTCAAGAGAGGGAAAACAACTTGAATTCATACCTTCATCAATGAACCCAATTGAATGTTGAAGTTTCATGGTGAGATGTAGTTGGCATTTCCATTTGAGGAAACCCACCATGGTTAGTTGTAAGTTGGTCCTATACAAGCCAAGGCTTACCCTTTGCTGATGTATTTTAGTGTTGAAGTCACTTTGATTAATTACATGCATGTTGCAGGTCTATGCCATAGCTGTCGCATTTATGTTTAGAGTTGGAAAGGGGTTGACCCACTTATTTTCGCTACGTGTCTGCATGAGATGACCCAAGGGTAGTGCTTGTTTCCATCAATATTGTTGCTGTAGAGATCATGTGGCCTCTATTTGGAACCTGAGTCAGAGGATGCAATATATTTGAGCAATAATATTGCAATCCTAAACTAGGCTAGTTGTTTCATTGTTGTTCCAACTCCTATCCTATTTGTCCTGCTGATTAGTTGATCCTTCATTGGAAATCTAGTCAACAAGTTTGTTTTTCGATCATATTACATGGGAGAGGATGATGACTTCTAGGAAGGCGAGCTGGTGTTGGAGTCTTTCTAAACCCGCTTCAAGTCTCCAACTCACTGAAATATTTCTTTTAGTGGAGCCATGTATTAGTTTCTCTAGAGAGCGAATGATCATGAGTGAATCTCCTTCAACAATCAACTTCTTGATTCCTTCCCGGATTTCTATCAAAATTCCTTGATCTAAAGCTCCAAGTTTTTCTTTATTATTGGTAGGAATTCATTTTCCTTTTGAGAGAACTCTCGGGATTTCCCCTTTGTGATCCCTAAAAACTCTTCCCTTTGTGATCCCCTTTGTGATCCCCTTTGTGATACCTGCTAGGCCTAGGTTCCCTTTGGAAGCTTCGTCAAATTTTAATTTGACAAAGGCAACAGGTGGGAGAGACCATATAGAGGGAGAAGAAGGGATTAAGGTGGTTGGATTGTGCCTTAACAGTTAGTAGTTTTTTGTTAAACCTAAGGACTGCAAGATGGTGTCTTCCTCTTTAGAGCAATTCCAATATTGATTAGACCAGGGTTTAGTTAAAATTGTTTCTCTTTTAGATTTTTGGATTTGAAGCCATAAATAATCATGATTTTTGTTGGAATTTTTGAAAATTATTTGTTTTATTTCCTTCTAAATCCCCTAGAAAAGGAAACATGGAAGAAGAATCAAGGATCTTGAGAGTATGGGATTGTAGAAGCTCATCTAATTCCATTGATCAATGGTTGGTGTTATGCTAGAGAGATCCTTAGTTGTCTTCCTGAAGGTGAAAAGACTTCTATCCCATAGAGTAAAATCAAAGAAACAGTTGTTTCAAAGGTGTTCCATGGTTTGACCTTCTTCTTTGCATAGGGGGTGGAATGCAAGAACGATAAAATCTCGTTTTTAGAGATTGTCCCAAGTTAGGATTTTATTTTTATCTAGGAGCTAGTGAAAGAGTGAGATATTTGACCACAAGTTTTGTTGCCATATTTTTTTCCATGAATGATTGGGAGGCCAATTTTGATGAGAGGAAATCAAGTTGTATCCTTATTTGATTGAGAAATTTCCTTTAGTGGTGTGTCCCTAGTGGAGTTTTTCTAATTCTTTATGTTGTTTAATTTTTTGATTTTTGATCTTTGTCCATCATTATTCCTAAAGGGATATACATTCTAGTTCAACTCCACGTTCATTTGGGATCCTGTTTATCCTTGGGTTTGCTTCCTGAGACTCATCCCTATATTTCCATATCCACATTTTTCCTTGTATAGTCATATGATCTTGAAGGGGGGCGACATTTCCTTTTTAACTCCAAGATGGAATTTGTTGCCAAGTTCCTTCCCAGAATAGAGTGTGCCTTCCATTATTCACCTCCTAGAGGAAATGTTGTTGTATGATGCTTTTGTTTGGTCAGGTTGTTGTTGGATGTTTCTATTGTGTTGACCCAAGTTCTATTTTAGGTTTCCAATAAAACCCTGCAAACCATTGGCCCTTCTGGAGACCATAAGGCAACACTGTGCATAGAGTGCACAATGCAGTCTCACCCGAGATGTCTTATCAGTGACGAAATGAACCAGATGTCTGCAGGCTTGGAAGGGAGGATATTGTGGGGATGTTAGACATAATTTCTACCTCAAACAAATCAGATCTACTATTATAACACATTATTATTTCCAGATCTACCATTCTGTAATCATTTGAATTCATTCAAGATTCATTCTGAAGTAACAATTCTGTCATTCTATTGTGCGTTGCATTTTACTAATAATAGATTAATTCATTCATTCATCATAACTGCAAAAATGTCATAATTAAGACAACCATTGCACACAGAGACACAAATTTACTGTGGTTCACCCCCTGGTCTATGTCCACAAAGATCTGGAATTATTCTCTTTTTTATTATTCTTCATCAAAGTTCATAGCACTACGTGCATTACAATTGATAAAGTGAGGCTGACAAGATCACACTAAGCTCCACAAATTGTGACCTTACCCTCAGTTACAATGCATACACTGAATCTAATATCATCTCAATATTCACTCCACAATCATAACTAGAAACTACCCATCGAAAAATAGATCGCTCAAACATTAACTTTGACTAGGTCTCCTCAGAAATCACAATAAATATTTATACTAAAAAAAGGGTAAAATACCCGTTACAAACATGACCAAAACCCTAACCCACTAACCCTCAGTGGATTAGGTTTTTTCAAATTCTAACTCCCTGTGTGTGGCTAGGCCAAAATCTAACTGTTTTACTAGTTGATCTACGTCCTTCTTCATTCCTTTAACTTTCTTGATTTCTCTGCACTACTTTTCCCTATTTTCTGGCATACACTCCTTTTCTGGTCCATTTTCTTACTGTCTTCATTAATTTTTGTGCGATTCCAAAAAATTTCATGGGCCAACAGGCCCCCAAAACTAACCTATGGCTCATCCCGAGCCACTCAGGTAGTGTGTGCCTCATGCACTGCCTTTTCTAGCTCTTGGAACCTGCCTGAAATTTCTTCAACTCGAGATTTTACTTGCGCACTCTTCTCTGCTATAGTCTCCACATTCTATGTAGTAATAGGATCCTACAATAGTTTTCCACTCTTCAATCCAACATGTTCAATTTGAGGCTTAGTTGCGTCAATATTTGTAAGCATTTCCTTTGCATATTCCAACAATGGGTCCAATTGCGCCTACCTTGACTACGTTTCTGCTTGGATAGTCTTCAAATTTGCCTGCAAATTCTTCATTTCTTGCACACTCCTCAATCTGTCCGAGATGGTCATCATCTTATGATTTTTCTTAAGTTCTTGCAGCGCTATGTTGACACCTTCCTCTTTTTGTTCTAGCTCCTGCAGTTTTCCATCCTTCTGAAGTTGTGTCCATAACTGCTCACTTTTATTGTACAACTCTGTGATTTCTTGAATTATCAGTGCAATAGTCTCCGTATGACCTATAAACTCCTACTCCCTTTGTCTCTTGACTTTTGGTGGAGTATTCGGTACTACGAGATTCATCAATTTTGCAATGTGGGCTCTATAAGCCTCCATAGATCGTTCTATTTTTTCAATCTTACCCTCTGTGGGTACATTTTCCTCTTGCACATTGTCAGCAATAATTTTGAACACTTATTCCACTTGCTACTCTAATATTTCTGTGAGTTGCTTCGTTTCTTCCCTATCGGATTGCACCTGTTTATGTGTCATCTCCCTTATCTAACTTACTTTGTTGTCCAATTGTAAACTTGTCACATCTGTATGGGCCCTCGACTAAATTTCCTGTGCGACATTGATTTGAATTTTATACAACACATTTGTCGGAACCTTAGGTAGTGCCAAGTCCAAATGATCTATGTATTTCAATGGCTTCTGCATTTTCTCCTCATCCACCTCCAACATTCCTTGGGCTATAATTATTTTTTCATTCCCCATGGCTATTATCTGTAGTGTCTCATGTTCTGGCACTGTTCTTTCTTGTGAAGTGTGCTGCTACGCCTGTCCTTTTTGCTACACTGTAATGAGTTGAAATTTCTCTAGTGCATCCTTAACCTATGTCAATTTATTTACTATCTCATCCATTTTATTCTCAGCATCATACCATTCTTCAGCCGTGTAGTCCTACACTTTGTCTACAACCAACTCTGCATCATCCTCTTTCAATGTGAGTTGAGGAATCTCCTTGTGCACCTTCATCTTCTTGTGTTGACCTGATTCCTGTAACACTATTCTCTTCAATGGAAGAGTCTCTTTCTACGTGGTTGTAACTGGCATCTCTAAATATGGGAGAATTCCACCTCATGTTTCCTCCGACAGAGGGACATTAGTATCTTTCTGCACTCCTCCATTTGGTTCTACTACATGCTCCTTTTCCTTAGCTAGAGCCTTAGGGATAGTAGTTTTCTGCCTTGTATTTTTGATGGTTGTACTACCCCTTTTTTCTTTGGCACGCTCTGTTTCTTTCCTTGTATTTGTTGTTGGGTTGGTTGACTATCATGAAGTTCCAACCTCTACTTTCTTCTTAGTTTTTGATACCTTCTTTGGAATCACTGGAAACTTACATTACTCAGGCCAGTCCTTCATGTCCTATTGCACTTCCTCTCATGTGACACAATATCTCAATTGTAGCCACTCCTTCTTAGGATCCCTTTTGGCATGGATGCACATGTTATGTCTAGAAGCCTTAAAATCTGTTATTCCTTTATTTTCTATCACCACTTCTCGTGGTATCCTCCATGTATTAGCTATATTTTTCATGTATCTCAACAAAAAACATGGAAAACATGATAGAATTTCATTTCCTTTTCTTTGGATTTTAAGTGTACCATAATGTTGTATATTTCGTTGCGTGACACTTTCCTAGCCTCTAGTAAAATCCATTGTATTTTGGTTCTCCCCAACCAATCAAGGCTATCAGTATAATTAACCAAGAATAATGGAACTCTATACCTAAATCATGTGCACCCTTACATTCCTTCATAAACAAATTTAGTAGGTAAGGATCCCAATTGAGTAGAGTCACATTTTCACACTGCGTTGTTTCTTCTATTACTCCTGCAGGGGATTCCTACTTGTGACATTTCCTCAAAAGTTTACAGGCCATCAATTTTGTCATAAATTCCGTTGCTAGGTCATTTATCTGTCTAATCACCATTCCTATGGAACCTCTGTCAGTCCCATATTTGGTCTTGATCTCATTTACCATAACTTTCTCTTTGGTTTTATCATCCATGTATTGTTCTAGTTTTGCGTCATCTATTGGTAAACCTGTCATTTCTGTAATTAAGTCTACATCTATGGAGACTGGCCTATCCATCCATAAGATGCCTCCATGTAGTAGTGTTTATATTTGTTTGACACATGAATTTATATATATTCCTCTCCCAAAATAAGGAATCTCTATTAGGTTCATGATCCCTGTATTATAAAGTCCTGCAATCCACTGTTTTGTCTCCAAAATTGGATCCCCAAATGGACCCTCTCCTCTACTCTCCATGTACACATGTTGTGCAAAATCAGGGGACTTCCCTGTTTCTTCCACATCATGATCAACATACTTCATTTTGTTAACAAATCCTAACATGTCACCAGCTACTTTGACTCTGTCAGGTATTTGTGGCAGTGATAGTGTTAACTCCTTTTGTTTGCTCGATGTTCTTGGTGAAACAAGTTTTTCCATAGTTTTATTCTTTCCTGCTAATGGCCCTTCCATTTCTACCTGGTTCTCTTCCTCATCTTCTTCTGTGTCTCAGTCTTGATGTTTTTTAATATCATCCACCAATACTTGTTCCTCTGATTTCTTTGCTAGATCTGCTACACGGTTTTATACTTCATCAAACTTCGTTCTTTCATCATCTTCCTCAATTGGCTATACCTGTGGTTGTTTTGTACCTAATCAAATTTTTTGCACGGGGTTCTTCTCGGTGTTATGGTTTTGTGTTTCTCCCTGCGTGTCGACATCCATTTCCTCTATCACCAGATTATGTTGTTCTTCTACAATCGTGGGACTAACCGACTTGATTACTGGTGAAGGAATGAAATCCACATCCACCACTCTTTCTTGATAAATGTTTTCCCTATCAGTTGTTGTATCATGTGGCGACCTCGTAGCACTTTGTGTTTTCCTTACAATCAGATTGGGAGCTCCAAATTTTGGTGGTGCCATTCTAATAAATTCTGAAAGGGTTGCTATGAATATTCACTGAACACCTCGGAGTCACCTTCTCGTACTAAGTTTTATTCATTATCTCTCATTTACACCAAGTCACAATGAGGCTTCTTGTTCATGTTTTCCACTTTTATAGTCGTGCCATAAATACTTTGTTGTGTCATACTTTTCCGATCATTGCCTTTTCCTTTTTCTGACTACTTTCTGTATTGGTGCGATACATTTTTTGTCTGGTCCACTTTCTCTGGTGCATAGTGTATTCCTATTCTTTCATACCAGTTTATATCTTCTGCATGTTGTATCATCTAACTACATGTGTAAAACTTATCCATTTATTGCATCTTTTTGTATTTTTCTTGTTTTTCCATTTTTTTTCTTTCTTTTTCATTTTTTACTATATACAGTATGTACAGTTGTATTTTTATGTGTTGTAACTACTAAGGGTTACTGGGTCAATTGTCCCTATACAGTTTCAGTCGAATTCCATTCACCATTCCTTTAATCTCTTTGCCTGCTAAATCCTGCAACTGCACAACACCTCCATCTATGACATATTTGATCTCATATGGCCCTAGCCAATGCATATCGAATTTCCCTGGGTGTTGTAAGTACTTGTTGTCATAGAGGAGAACCATATCTTCTTCCTTAAAGTTTTTCTTCTTGATGTGTCTATCATGCTAATCTTTTTATTTGGATTTCTGTACTTCTTGATGGAAACCAACCATGATCCTATCCTCTACTAGTTCCATGAGTGTTATAACCCTAAATTGATCTACACATGCATACCTGGCCTTTGGCCCTCTTAATTTCATTTTTTTCCCAAATAACTACTGCGTTTCTCTTCTAAAAAACCATTTTTTTGAAGATGTACGCGCCCTACACCACCACTTCCTGTGTACATATGCTTGTTGCACCAATACAACCCGCATATAATTGCAAAAGTTGCAAGGAATTTGTTGAGATTATGGGCTATTGGGTAGTTTCCCAACTAATCCACCACCTATAGCTCGTCACCCAACCTAATAACCATCATTTTTTCATATAAAAGGAGGTGTTGGGGTATCATTCCACATCTAGACATAAGAATAGTGAAACTCTGCTTGTTTCACATCCCCTCCTTGCCCAAGTTATTACAGCCCTTTTGTGAGAATTGCCTCAGCATTTCCCCATTAGCCCTTCTTCCTCCATCAGAACCCATTCACTTACTGAGAAGAGATAAGAAGGTTGAGAGGAGAAGCCATACCGAGGTGTACTTGGAGCTTGGTGAAGAGGAGCCCGGACCAGGTTCATGGAGCAGTCGCCGAATTTGATTGTAAAGCTATAACCATTGAGTTATTAATAAAATAATTACTTTTCCTATCCCAAATCATGGTGTATTGAATGCTTTTATTGGTTTATGTTTTGACATTCTTACATCTAACCCTAATTTGTATATGAAATAACATTCTTGTAGTTTTCTGTTTGTCTATCTTTGAATGCAGGTCATCCTTGGGAGGAGGCGTGAAGTCAACGAAGCTTTCAAGCGTGAGGAGATCATCACCGGATGCAGAGTAGAGGTATAGTTACCCGATCTCCCTCATATTTTCTTTTCTTGTATGAGTTTTGGTATGTTTGGGGTAATTTAGAGAAGTAGTTGAATTTTATACGGTTAATTGATTTGCCTACATTCTAAACCCTGGTGTAGTCATAGGGGGGTTTTTCCCGCTAGCAGAATTGGCGACCATACTGGGGAAGCTTCTAGGGTTTTAGGGGATTTTGGGTTGTCTGATTGTTTTTCCTGCCTTTCGAGTTTTTGTTGAGTCTTCTGAGTCTTTTAAGGGATTCTGGTCACCTTCTGGTGCCATACCATCTCTCCATGCCCTATAAGATTGTCTGTTTTCTTTCTTTTTTAAGGAAGTACATAGGTGTATGCACCCTACTTTGGGTCATCCCGCGTACATATGCGCCCTGCTCAGTAAATAACCCGCGTAGATACGCAGGCTTCTGAAGCAACAATAACGTACCTAGTTCAAGAAATTGTTTTTGAAAAAGAGGCAACCAACCTCTTTCCAGATTGAGTTTATACTTCTCAGGGTTTCTTGATATAGTTCAGAGTCTTTGTTTTTACAACCATATCTTTGGTTAGATTCTAGTTTACTTGTCTTTTGAAGTTTTTTGTGTTTACTTCTGAAAGGGTTTTAAGCGAGTCTTTGAATGATTGATCTACCTGCTTGGTTTCTTATGTGATTCCCTGCGATCCACAATAGGTCAAATATCTGTGTCAGTCTTGTCTTTTTGTTATTTTTACCCCTTTCATTTTCTTTGAGAAAAGAGAAAAAGGATTTATTTCAAGTTTTTTTGTTTGAAGCAATTTAAAAAAAAATATTTTTTCTTTTTAGTTTGGTAAAGTAGTTGGAGTTAGTTATTTTACTAGAAAAGAAAAAGAGTTCATTTTGTAAGTTCTTTACTGATTTCTTGAAACTTATGTAGCTTGTAGTCAAGAGAAATTTTGTTTTAGGTCTTCTTGTTAAATATGTTGGAAAAAGTTAGTTAAAGAAAAGTTGGTTACAAAGAGTTAGAACTAAATATTTACTTTTGAATAGAAGTAATTTTTCTTTTAGTGTTCCGTATTTTTCTCCTCTTTTCGTCTCTCATAACATCACTAGTTTCATTGCCATATACTTTGAGTAAAATGGGCCATTAAAATGAATGTTATATCTAAAATTAATTATACTTTTATGTTTGTAGGGTCAAACAACTAGTTTAGGGTTAGGGCCTTGAATTAGGTTGGAGAGGAAACTCTTCAAGGTTGTTAAACAAACATTGGAGTCAGAGATAGGGAGTGTTAAAGTCCAGTGACGTAAAAGTTATCCGATACCCCCCTCTAACAATGGGGATAAACACGAGGTCGTGTGAGGAAAGGCAGTGGAGATAACCCCTCTAAATCCATACTAAATGTAGCGGGGAATGCATATTGAGGATCTATTGTGAGAATACTATCGCTTGCATTTTCCTACAGAGCTTTGTGGACCTCGAATATGTTCAAGATACTCTGTTGTCTTTCAGACCACTTGATTTCGATACCCTTGGTAGGTTTCAGAATTGTTATCTTGCTCATTGCGGTCCACCTGACTATCGATTGCACCTTCTTGGTGACTGTTTGCGAGCTGGAAACTTAGTTGCCTATATTTTAGGGACTTACACAAGTGTTTGCGGGGTTATACCGTGGTACCTAGGGCAGACGTCGGGTCACATTTTTTAGAGTATACCCGAAGGGTGCTTCCATGTTCGAGTTGCACCTACACCGGTAAGTTTCTCTAGTGTTGGTTGGCGTAACTTTTCTTCCTACTAGATAGTGGTTTGCTTGATTTATCTTATAGGAATTTTTCTAGTGTATGCTTGGTTTTAAACGCTAGTTAAAGCCTTACTTTGTCATTAATATTTTCACAAAGTGGAATATCAAGAGATCCGTCGGTCACGAAGGCTTCAGGGCCTACCGTTGGTTGCATTAGAGCCACCACCACCACCGTTATGATGAAGACTTGACCAACAGGGGTCATTCAAAGCGATCGGGCCGATGGAAACTGTGCCCAAGCCAACTCTGAGAGGAGACTACTCAACTCTGGAGGAACCTATTTTTTCTGACATTGGAGTGGAAGCTCTCAAGCCATCCAACCCTCCGATCACTGACTTGTCAGCACCAATCTTAGTACAATTTTTCCCCGTGAGGGTGAAACCTTACGAGCGTCAGATAGTCTTAGAAGAAGCCATGGAATAAAATGTTGCTACCTCATCTAGGAGTCCTCATACTCTCATTTCGACTACTACCATAGGAGGTATGTTTCCTTCTAACCCATCTTCACCGGTTCAGACCACAGTGGTCTCAACTCACTCTACTTCAGGAAGTGTTCTGATACCGTCATCAGTGGCGACCATTGCTCCATTTATGCAGAGTGGGACGGGCCCTCCATTTTCATATGGGATGCCTGACTTTGATTCGAACTTAGTACTTACCTACTCCACCTTACAGACCATGGGTCTGGGGGAAGGGATCTCAAACGCTCCCGTTCAAGTTTCTACTGGGGGCACTTCATTCCCCTTCAATGATATCCCTTACGGTGGGGGCATGTACGTCCTCCATCCCCTTCTCTTGGTGGTTCTTTCCAGCAACTCATTGGGCTGAATGCTAACTACAACTTGTTTGTAGCAGATAGTTTAGGACCTTCGTCTTACACTACACTAGTAGGATCCATGTCATTCTCTTTGTTCGGTGCATTTGGTAATAAGGCCTTTTCTTCAGCTACCGTCTCGGTTGGGGGCAACCCCGGTTTGGGTTTTGCAGATATGTGCATGTAAGAGGATTTAAAGAAGATAATAAATACGACAAAGAGTTGGTGGATGTAGCCCCATGCTGGGGGTAAACCATGTATATCCCGTGTCATGTGCTTTGTGCTATATTGTTCTTGTATTTTCTTAGTGCATTGTTATGATAGATAGATCTATGAATGCTTAAGTGCTTTATGATGTGAATGAATGATAGATCTGTTGTAAGGCTATGTGCTTCATGGTAATATATGATTGATCTTGATGAATACCACGTTGTTTTGTAATTAGGGTTTGAATCTGCGATGTGAATAAGTGTTAAAGATTGATGAATGTTAATTGCTAAGTGCTATGTTAAGTATTTTGATCACAGATCTGTGTCCCAGCTAGGTTGCAGATGCTTGATTCCTACAACCCCCCTACCTCTACCTCGGGTGAGACTTCATCTGCTTCACAGGTGTTGCCAAAAGGGTTGGTAGTTAGGGTTTTGTTGGTGCGTTGTTGAAGCATTGAACCCTGGGTCTACCCCTGTTCCAAAAAATGGTTCCGTTGCCGGTACCTGAAACTGTGATTGCTGGGAACTGAAGAAAAGAGAAATCTATGTGTGTATATATGTTACTATAGTGCACAGTATTCTACTTGACTTACAAAGATTTTTGCTAAGAGAAGGAAGCCTGATCTGAAGAAAGAGGTAAGATCCTAAAGCTTTATGCTCTGGTAAAGCTAAGATAAGTGGAAATTTTTGTTTTGGAAGAATGGATCTAGGTATGTTTGATAGATTTTGTCCTATTCTGAAAACTAGGGCACAACTAGAAGAAAGAAGATGTGATATGAATAGATCTGATAGAAATAGTGAAAGATATGTTATTCCTATGCATAGAAAGAATTTTTGGACTAACAAATGGATGCAGGATACTAGAAATAATTTTTTGCAGGTCCATCACTGTGATCCCAGTGTGCAGTATAAGAAAGGTTGGGGATCCTTTAAAAGAAAGAGAGGATCGACTCTTTGTTATAGTTGTAGAAGACCGAGGCATCTTTCTAAGGAATTCCCTGGTAGAGGTCCTATTTTCCTTTGCTGTAAGTCTACTAGACATGAAGTTTTGGATTTCCCTAGAATGATTGCTAAAGTTGAGAAGATGAACATGAAACAAGAAAACCATGAGAAAGGTCAAGAGACTAAGAATATGCTAAAGAACCAAAAAGAATCAGAGGCTATATTATTACAGATGAAAGAAACATTGAATCATCATGGAGACATCAGTTTACCAGAGATATTAAAAGAGAAGCAGTGCATCGAAGCAAGAATAGGAGACATCGAGATAGACTGTGTTCTGGATGAGGAAACATAGGTGAATATCATGAAAAAAAATACTTGGGAAATTTTAGGAAAGCCTGCTATGATTCCTTCATTTGGAAGAATATGCTTTTTTAAAGGAACATCGACAGAAGAAGAATTCAAGGTCGTCAAGTTTGTTGAGAACAACGCTCCTTTTAAACTTTTGTTAGGAAGGACTTGGATTGAGAGAGATCAGATCCGAAGGAAAGAAGAAGAGGAATCTATAGAACATAAAAATCAAGAATTAAGGGATTTCATGGCTAGGAGAATAGTGCCCTTAATAGAAGAACATGAGGAAAAGTCAAAGCGACTGAGGGCTAGAGACCTGGTTGTCGAAATTGAAAGAAAACAAGAAGGCTTAAATAACTTAGCCATGTAGAAGAGAAAAGCACCTACTCTAGAAACAATAAGCGAAGAAGTATTACCCTCGAACCCTGTAAAATACCCTAATCAATATGAAGTTACTATGCTAAGAAAAGACGGGAAAAAAAATGGAAAGATGAACCCAGAGATGAATATCACAGGAAAGAAAGAAAGAAAGCTCAGTGAGAAGAAAACAAAGCTAGAAAAATTGCACGAGGTTCCAGAGAGGACTTCACAGAAGGTAGGCTTGCAGAACTTGAACCTCGACGGAATAGAAGAACAACGCAGACTGACAGTTCACCACAATGAAGCAATATGATCATTGGAGGTTTCTCGACCATTAGAACGACACTCCAGAACAACTAGAAACACAATTATTGCTAGAAATATCATCGTTGGACCTTTGGGACCATGCCATAAAGGATGGATTAAGGCATTCCTGCCTGTTGGAGGAAGCCATTACAATGTTGTCTATTTAGTCCATCGAATTTTTTACTAGGGACACTTTTGCAAACTGCGATATTTGAGCCCACACAGAACTGATAGCTATGTTGCTGTGTTTATTGAGACTTCTCCATCTTATTTTTTTTACCTTGAGTGTTTGTTCCCCGACCCGAGATATATGATCTAGAGAGTGTATGGCGGATGAACTTAGTGCAGTAGAGAAGTTTGTCGAAGAGATCCTAATAGACCTTATGGCTGAGAAGGTCATGTCTACAGGAGCACAGGCTTCATCGATGATAAGATTGCAAGCATCCCCGTCGACTTCACGTTGATCCGAGCCATCCTAAACTATGACAGAGAAAAGAAGTAATCACCCCGACGACTTGGCGAATGAAAAGCTCATTCCGTTGGTCCTGACCGACTATATTCCGCCTCTGGATGGCGCGGTTAGTTGTGAAAGTGTCCCAAGGGACTTTGACTATACATTTATCACTGCGTACCTCTCGAAGGGGATACACACATTTTGATCACAGTTACAGATTCTGATGCTAAAGATCAGTGATTTCAACTTAGGAGACTGGAAGAATTATGGAATGCTCGCACCACATAATTACTTGAATAAGACAATGGGGAAGAAGTTGAAGAGAATCCCACAGTCGTGGACCATGGACATCGCAAGATCAACAATCCTTAATGTGATGAAGATACTACACTTCAGAAGACATCAGGAGGTTAACGCATGCATTAAACTCCTTCTGTCATGCTACCATGGTGGTTACCTATGGTTGGATAGGAACATCACTGTAGATCCGACGTTGATCCACTAGATCATTGGATTGAGCATGCAAGGATGGACCCTTAGGATTTTTACCTAGGGAAGGCTTCAGATCACACCCTGGTGCAACGAATAAAAGACACCTATGGAGATGTGGATAAAGGGAAGCAGGGCTACAAGGTAGCCTCCATCCAAAATGTTGCAATGCACCTAGCTTTCCAGTTGATCGTTGTTAAGATCTTCAGGAAGAAAAAACCAATGCAGGTCATGGGGTTTGTCATCAATATCGTAGGAAAATGCATTGAAGGAATGCAGATGAACTGGGTGAGATACCTCATCAGCCAGTTGGAGCAAGATTACCATGAAGCACAGGAATAGGGCTACGAGTTTCACTTTAGCTGGTTGCTAATTCACGTTGCCTTTGTCACTTGGGATATGCCAGAAGGAGCGACCTTCTGGAAGTCAAGCCATCCGAACCACTGGCTGCGAGGTTCACCACCTTGTGGTACTCGAGTGATATGGTGAAGCAGTGGAATTCAAACGTTGTCTTCCACACCTATTATCTACAGCTCACACGAGCCATTGAGTCATTCCCTCGAATGAATATGAATAGTTTGCATCGATTCAGGCCACTTGCAAATTTCCACATAGAAAGGCATTTCATATATATCACTATGTGTGGAGACAAACACAGAGAAGAGATGCAGTCCTATTATAAACTCACCGAGGAAGATATGGAGGAAATAAACAACGAATGGCCTGCATAATTCCTTGTACCGGTCAAACAGACAGAAATCTCTGACCCCGACCTCATCGGAAGTCCTGTGGTCACCCGAGAAGAGTATGACAAACCAAACATCATGAGGAAGAAGAAGAAGAAGGAAGAGGTGCAGGAAATAAACAATGCACTGGAGAAGACTACATCTGAATCACCTGGAAACAATGAAGTAAGCCAAGAGAAGGAAGGGGAAGAAGACAAGAAGGAATGGGGCGAAGTGACACTGCCGAAATACCCCCTTACAGAGCCCGAGACATCGAAGAAAATAAATGTTTCCCCAAAGAAACCCTCAACACAGAAGAAGATCTACATGGATAAACCTCAGTTACAGACTGTACTTATGGTGGATTATATTGACCTTATCATCGCAGCTGTATCTGATACCTCAGAGGAAATTTTGCAGTGAAACGAAGCCAATCATTGAGACAATGTATGACAATATCAAGGTAGAGCTCAAAAGGATACAACAAGCTCTCTATTCGAGCCGCACAGGGTCTACTGCGTTGTTGTCATCAAGGGGCATAGAAGTGGGAGATGAGACTGCCCAACTAAGCACACTAGCAGATGCGACAGAGGCTCACCTTTGACAAGTACAGGAAGAAAAATAATAGGCCATTGAGGCCTTGAAGAAAGAAAATAAGGAAGCCCTTGAGCAAAGTCAGGTTGCGATTGAAGAGAAAGATGACCTTCATGCAAATTTTGAAGAGGACAGAGAGAAGATACAGAGAGAGAAAGATCTACTGCTCATGGAGCAGATTGGAGTTAGAGAAGAAGTCACTCGAGAACTTCACTCAGTGTCAGGTTTGCCACCGATGGAATAAGAGACAACTGAGAGCCAAGTGGGGAAGCTCGCTGAAGCCATTCAAAAACTCTAAGCAAGAGTAGTAGAACTGGAATTGCAAGCAGTGCCAAGCACTCTGCAGAAAGTGCAGGATCAGAGAGAAGAAACTGCCCAGGGCGTAGTCGAAAGAATCAAGGCATTAGCGTTAGAATGTAAGAAATTGAGTGCCCAAAGTGCGTATACCTATGAGTGCCTTGCAGAAGACCCGGAGCTGAGGACATTGGAGTCACAAGTCCAGGAGGCAAAGAAACAAGCATCGACCGTACAAGAACAGTTGAAGCTTCTTTCAACAGTGTAGAAGATGAAAAGGTCACAGGAGGTGAACGCAGTTCAACAACAGGTCCATGCCATCCAGAGTAGAGTCATGGAAGTGACCCATAGACTGCAGCCGATACAGGACGAAGCTTGCACCCTTTTTAAAGAGATCGATGGATAGGGTGCATAGCTTGAAGAATTAGTTACCACAGTGGAACAAGGCTTGGAAGGACCTTTCACCGAGATAGTCATTCAGGAGTTCACCAAGAAGGAGGCTCTAGTGAAGCAGCAAGTCGAGGTAGCTCGAGCCAAGCTCGAGGCCTTCAATTGCAGAATTGCCTAGACCAGAGTGGCTTAGGATGAGTCACAGGTGAGTGTTCGGGGCATGTTGGCCCTCGACCAAGTTTTGGAGAACCTTGTTCATGTTTGACCATTTTTGGGACTTTGACAGGCTGGTCAAAGACAGAGCACCGAGGTGAAGAGAAGATCGCAGGATCTCACCCCCTTTTGCGGGATTTTTGGGTTTAAGGTTTATGTAACGGGTATGGGATGTCGGCCCATGGGTTTACCCATGTTTAGGTCCCTTTTGTAAATTATAAATAAGTAGCTTGGAAATGTAAGTTGGTGGTGCTAAGTTACTAGAGGCCAATGCGCTAAGTGCAAATAATTGTGAATGCTTTGTGCATACTATGTGTTAAGACTTGCAGAGCTAAGTGAAAGTGATTGTAAGAGGATTTGTGCACAGATTGTGTAAGGTTTTGTGCTGTGACCTGACTGGAGGAAGGAGGATCTAGCGAGGTGTGCACAGATCTGCTGTCCTATGCAGAGTGGGTTTTGTGGATCTGTGCATGTAAGAATATTGAAAGAAGATAATAAAGAAGACAAAGAGTTGGTGGATGTAGCCCTCCATTGGGGGTGAACCACGTATATCCTATGTCATGTGATTTTTTTTATATTGTTCTTGTATTTTATTAGTTCACTGCCATGATATATAGATCTATGAATTCTTAAGTACTTTATGATGTGAATGAATGCTAGATCTTCTGTAAGGCTACATGTTTGATCTTGATGAATACCACGTTGTTTTGTAATTAGGGTTTGAATCTGCGATGTGAATAATGGTTA
Organism: Picea engelmannii; assembly: GCA_009831015.1. Taxonomy (NCBI): domain Eukaryota; kingdom Viridiplantae; phylum Streptophyta; class Pinopsida; order Pinales; family Pinaceae; genus Picea; species Picea engelmannii. The sequence goes on from ML779728.1 coordinate 925,979, forward strand.
AAGACGAGTTAATGTTAATTGCTAAGTGCTCTGTTAAGTATTGTGATCATAGATCTGTGTCCCAACTAGGTTGCATATGCTTGAGTCCTACAACCCCCCTGCCTCTACCTCGGGTGAGACTTCATCTACTTTGCAGGTGTTGCCGAAAGGGTCAGTAGTTAGGGTTTTTTTGGTGCACTGTTGAAGCATTGAACCCTGGGTCTGCCCCTGTGTCAACAGGGGGCATCCCCTTCCAAAACCCTTGGAACACAATGTAGGGAGAATTTCCCACCCAACCAATGTCGTCCAATTACGGGAATCAATCGATGATATCCCAACAAACGTTGTTTTCGTATGTTGGTCAAGGCCACGGTTTCTATGAGAACCCTAGCCATCAACCCAAATTTTCCTGGCAACCTGGTGCTAGTCAAACTCCAGGCCCCCTTTTTCTTGTACATAGTACCCAACCCAAACTACCGTTTCTGGAAATGCTACATCTACCATAATTGTCAAGGTTTCTGAATGACCTGATTTGTCATGATCCGCGTTGGCCTTCCATGTCGACTAAGTTACCCTAAGATATTCCAAAATTTGAAGAAAAGCCTGGCGAAGACCCAGGTGATCATGTGACAACTTTCCACTTGTTGTGCTCGTCAAACTCACTGCGATACGATTCCGTAAAATTGCACCGTTTTCAACGCACTCTTATCGGGGGTGTTGCGAAATGGTATATTGAGCTCGACCTATCAAGGTATTCTTACTTTAGCAACTTGGCAATGGTCTTCCTAAACCATTTCCAACCACTCGTGAGATATGATGCTGACACCGAGTTGTTGGCCAACTTTGAGTAGACTAAGGCTGACCATATCTCAGATCACATCCAAGAATGGCGGCTCCGAAAGATCTTGATTAAGGTACAGGTCCCGTAGACTTTCTTGCGAGAGTGGTTCATGAAGTCTTTGGTACCAGTTCTATCTAAATATGTTGCAACTTCAGGAGTGTTTTCAAAGGAGGAGGCGATAATGAGAGCACAACAACTTGAACTGATTTACTCTCAGTCTAGCTTACTCTATGAGACATTTCCAGATGCACCATAGTCCATCCTCGACAAGACCATACAAAAGTCTGGACCACATTCTAATGGTATAGTAGGTTAAACATAAGGAAATTCCATTGATCTACTGTTCAATCAATTGAAAAAAATTTCGATACAACAGACGACGACAAGCCATCCCTTCGGTTCGACTATTCCCCCTACCCAAACATTAGACGTACACAGTGTGCATTTGAAGAACCCAAAGGCCAAATAACAACCAAAGGAAAGAAAAAACAATGGAACAGGAAGGCTAAAGGGGACAAAAAGGCTAATAACAATGTTGGTGGGGAAAACACAGAGAGGAGAAATTCGAAGTATCCGTGTAACCTTTGCACGAAAGACCACTCGACTCACTTGTTCCCTCAACTTGTGGAGGCCTAGAATTTATTAGTGCAGCAACAACTTGCTGTACTGACGAAACCATTTACACATGGGAAAAACATGGCTCACGCCTCAACATCTTTGAGTGTGAAAGGGGATAGTCAGGGACCCCCTGCTTCTACTGGTAATATCTCGACTGCGAATGTTTAGATGTTGAAAGGTGATGCTCATATAGCGTTCAAGACCCGAGATTACAGAATGTTGGAATTTTTCGAAAAGGGTGAAGAAGCCACAAACCCACCAGTTCCTCTCTAGATTGAGAAGATGATGGGAGAAACAATGACACACATCCCTAAAGGTGTGTTCAAGAAAGATTCTCATAATTCGAACACGAGGGTTGCCTAGAAATACTATGTTGTGGAAGATTTGGCACAAACCCCTTGTGTGATGTCCTCTTTGGAGGTCCTCTAGAGCTACCCTTCATAGAGAAAGGCTCTGTTATCCACCCTGGGATCTGTAGAGACTTGTAACCCAGGAGTGATCGTTCAAGATCCAACCAACTTGATACCTCGTCTCCCTTACCACATGGAGTTTCAGATAGTAGTGGCTTACACCATGAAATATTTTACTCTGAATATCTTCCGTACGATGGTTGATGAGGGTGCCTCGACTTGCATGATGTCATTGGTGTGTTGGAAGGCCATTGGCCACCCTGTTTTTTCTTCATCACCTACATTGCTTACGACATTTATCGATCATTCGTTCAGACCACATGGAATCATTCCTTCTTTCCCTGTGCAGTTAGGAGGGAAAAATATGTGTGTCGAAGTTGAAGTGGTCGATGCGCCTCTCGAATACAACCTTTTGTTAGGAAGGAGTTGGACCTATGCATTGCATGCACTGGTTGCCACAAGTTTTTAGGTCTTGTTGTTTCCACACAAGGTCCAAATCGTGACCATTGACCAATTGTCCTTCTCGCATCCTAACCCTTCATCGGGGGCATCCACAGTCCCGATGATTGATAACCCTCAACCCGACACGATCAAGGTAGGGGTTGGTTTGTATCCATCACTGAAGGGTACTTTCAATTACCCACCTCCTTCTGGCAATTTCAAGCTTATATTAGCTACCCCCGACCAACCTAGGGCTGAAATTTTTCAAATGTTGTCGTTTCGAACGACTTACTTTTACAATCCGTGGAGTCTTCCTTCTCTATCGGCCTTGATGGAATGGATAGGGAATTATGGCATGGACATGCCATTTTTCGTGGCTGAAGTTGCATACATCATTGTAAAACAAGCTTCAGTCGACCCCGATCCAACTCCCATGCAAGAGTTAGATCTCGTTCTCGAGCCTATTTGGGTTCAAGTTTCCCTTGCCACTATAGATTCTTTAGATCTAGTCATTTATTCGGATGAGGTGATTCTTGAGGAACTAACTGGTCCAGACAGACCCTGGGATGATCTCCATCATAGATCTTACTTCCTCCCAAAGTTAAGGAGAATAGAGGGAGGCGAATTTGTTTTGACTATGACAGGAGATAGGTCTTGTCCTATTAATCCTCTGTCTACGTATGCAGTTTATGCCAAGGGTAATATGGCGAGTATCGCTGAAATGATTCCAATAGATATCTAGTGATGGATAAACAATGACTCCTTTCATTTTTAACCAAATAGTAGCAAGGTTCGTCATCCCAAAGGAGATTTTCACTGACCATGGAAATCACTTTCAAAATAAAATGATGTCTGATTTAACATCAAAGATTAGGTTGAGGCAAGAACATTCATCACCCTACTACCCACAAGCGAATGGTCAGGTGGAAGCAGTGAATAAGTCCCTCAAGACTATTCTTCAATGAACGATCAATTATGCCAAGTTAAATTGGCATTTGACGTTGTACTCGACATTATGGGCCTATAGAATGTCTGTAAATAATGCCACTGGTTTCTCACCTTTTCAAATCATATACAGGCTGGAAGCAGTCTTTCCTATTGAGTGGAAGATCCCATCTTCAAAGTTGACAGTAGAGTTACTGCCATACACTTCACCGCTTGAGGAATACCTATTATGTCTCAAGAAGCTCGATGAGCAACGTCGTGATGTAGCCTAATACAATGAGGCTCATAAGCAATGAGTCAAGTGTCAATATGATCGGTCCATTCATCCTCGAATTTTCTCCGAATGCGATCTTGTCCTAGTCTATGATCAAGACAAGGATCCCCTGGGGGAAGGCAAGTTCAAACCCGTGTGGTTCAGACCTTTCATCGTGAAATATGTCTTAAATAAGGGCACTTACCATCTGGTTGACTTTGAGGAAAATGCCTTGGCGGAGCCTAGAAATGGGCTCTACCTCAAGAAGTATTAATATTAGGTTGGTCACCTGGGTGACTTCTTGTACATATGTATAGTTCTTATATAGTTTTTTGTCTTTTTGTTTTATGGACGTGTCGTTATTTATGTCATCTTTTTCACTATGGAAGATGCCAATTGAATCTGAGGTGTTTTTTGGGTTTGCGGACGACGCTAGACGACACACTCGAAGGCTTGCTTCTGCAGCTTGGGTGATTTTCACACCTGAAGGCCAGTTGTTATCTTTTGGAGGTATCTGTTTAGGTGACGCCACAAACAATGTCGATGAGTACAACGTAGTGATAGAGTTGCTTTGTGACACTTTGTCTCATGGCATTTCTCACCTTCAGGTTTACTTAGATGCTCAGCTAGTTGTGTCCTAGTTAAATGGAGTTTATCGCATTTATGATCCTACTTTGCACCGAGGTTTCCTCAGTGTACATCTCTTAGAACACTACTTTGATTACATTACATATATCCATGTTCCTAGGAGATTAAATCAAATGATAGATACTGTAGCTAATCAAGTATTAGATTGACATATTTCACACACATAAAAAGAAGCACACACATACACATGTACATACATTTGTAAAAAATGTGATCCATAAGATGAATAAAGATGTATATATATATATATATATATATATATATATGTCAAAAATGTCAGGAGTACATAGGTGGGCACGAATGCCTCAAAAAATAAGGTTCAGTATACATCATGGGGCCTATGCCCTAAAAAATATACAAAAGGTTCCCTCGGCACATAATAGTCTAGCCTATCTAAGCTCGGGGCCTATTGGCCCTACTGTCGTGAACAACGACATTGGCCAAACACTGAAATAGATGGACCCAATTCGGTGGCACCCCCACTACATGAGGCTACATGGAAGGTGGGAGATCCTTGATCTCGACCATAGGAACTGTACGAGTGAGCGTTGTGAGGTTCCACTCCACCCGCCTCAAAAATATCTCATCCTCTATGGCTGGAGGTCCCTCTGTGAGTGTTGGTCCACTAGCTGCTGCTAGTCCCTCCTCTGGACGAGGACGTCACCAATTCCTCGTGAATTTTGTCGGGTGCACTGGTCCCACATGTTTACATAAAAGATACATAGATGTCAATACTCCGATGCATATAAAAATGTTGAAGGAAAATCTCCCTACGGATAGGTAGATATCCTCTTGAGAGCTAGACTCTTAAATCTTAAGACAAAAGATGCTTAACATGGACACTGACTTCCTTTTAGATCTATATAAACTGATGTATGAGGAGGAAGGAGAAAAGAAGTACCTTTTATCGACGTTTGTCCCTACACGCTCCGAGTTGAGCTTCGATCTTTCGCTCCTTGACAAGCCTTGTAGACAAACAATAGTACAACCACTTCCTACTCTACTAACATTAGCTTGAAAATAGACCTATCTATTAGAGACAAGTTCATGCGAGGTCAAACACAAACTAGAAAGAAACAGGCTAAGCGTGTCATATTAATGAGAACAATGATAGAAGTAACTTACAACCATAGATGCGAGTGCAGCAACTTCGTCAAATCCCCTTTGTCTAACCCTTTCTCAAAAGATCCACGATCCAGATGGCAACAACTTCATTGATTACTCCCCTCCAGTTCACTGTGTGTTTCCTATGAGATCATAGGTTTCATGCTATTATTCTTCCCCATTTTCCACCATGATAGAGCTTGTTTATATAGGTTTAGAGAGGCTTAACCTATTGAGGTATCTTTAGGGTAGGTTGAGGATTTTCCTCCTTGAGTTAGGCATCTTCCCCAAGATCATGGTTGGACCAGGAGTTCAAATTCAACTGCTTTCCAAGATTGAAAATATCTTCTCCTTATTCTCCTCAACAGACCAACTCCTGCCCAGAATAGGCAGTGCTCCCTCAAAAGGGCCATCAGAGCGTTGTAGCACTCCCTAATAGGCTTTAGGGGGGCGCCAACACTCTTAAAATCAATAGTGCTCCTCTTGATGGGCTGTTTAGTGCTATAGCACTCCCTAGCAGTTTATAGGGGAGCACCAACACTCCTAAGAGAGATATAGGGGATCACTCTCTTCTAAAAACCTAAATTCAATGATTCTTTTAGGTGGAAAGAGGCATTTAACTTCAGGTAACCATTCCTCTTCCTTCAAACCAAGTGTTTGAGGAATTTTGAGTGTCTTATTAGTGTCGTCATAAGTATGACATATGCATCATGGCAGTATGCTTTGATTGACACTTGCGACACTTGTGAGCAACATGCGACACTTGCGACACTTATCAAAGCGAGTAATGTTGATGTGTAACAGATTGCCCCCCAAAGTATGAAGTTAGAAGATGAGAACTGATAACTGAAATGCTTTGTATACTTTGAAGCAAGGGTATAGATGCGAAGAACCTGATAGAAGTTGCACACCAACATCCAACAAATATTATGACATGTTTCAAAACCCAAGGCAGGAATACCTATGCTTAGGTGATCAAGACTTGCAAGATATGGCCGCCATAAAATACACCGCGGATCCATAATTGTATTGACAAAAGGGTATAGCCACCAAAGATACAGTGTGGATCTATACTCTGATGACCTGAACTGATCGTAGCTAGGAAGAATACACAGTGGATCTACGAGATGACAAGACATAGCCACGACCAATACAAAGTGGATCTATGTGACAACATATGTGCCATTGTTCAAGAGAAGATCCTTTGCAACCTGGGAAAAATACATACCAAAGTGATCACTCAACCCAGGGTCTTCTTACCGATCCCGATGTAGTACGAATCTAACCATGTGAATAGATGTCCTGATGTCGAACATGGTAGAAGCCACTTGATTACCGGTCAATGATGTAAACCATTAACAAGAGCGAGGGAGATCACCATTAATGTCAATGATTCCCAAGGTACTTTAGTACATTCCAACGAATGTGAATGGATGAGCTGGAGTCTAACATCCGTGGAATCATCCGATCAGAGGTCAATGGTGTAAACCTGTTGTCAGACGTGAGGAGGCCTTCCATTGAGGCATGCAGGTCCCAAAGTACTAACTGGTTTCTAAGTCTGATTCCTGGATAATGTGTTGAAGTCCACAGGAATAGGCTTGTCAAAGGAGGGCCTTGATGGATCCCCCATCAACGACACAAAATGGACATAGAGATGTAATTGGAAAATCAAATGAACATGGACTGACATGGGTATTGAGACAAGATATTTGTGATGGCTGACTCTCAAGGTGGATACTTCCCTTGAACATTGAGGCACAACAGTAGAAACATGACATGGACCAAAACTTGATGATGCAGTGGATGCTGTGACTTACGTCAGGTGACCCAAAGGAGTGAAAGAGACTTAAAGGATTGGCTCAGTGCAGAGGTTCAGCAGATTATAATGCGTGCAAAAGACAAAGTGCCATGTTCAAGGGCGACTCTAAGAATTACTTGGTAATGTTCTCAAGAGACTGCTTGGCTTGTTTCTTTCAAATTTTCCTCCATCCAAATAGACGAGTTCCTCCTTTTAATTTAATGAGCTCAAGGAGGGTAACACATGCTCAATATAACTCACCTTCAGTAAGTTCCTCTTCCTTTGTTTAATGAACTGGAAGAAGTAAGGGTTTGATCCCGTATGGGCCTGTCGATGTTTGTTTTAGCAAGTCCAAAGACAGAAAAATCGAAGGTTTTTCATGATTATAGAGTCTGGAAAAACACTTAAAAGAGAACTCTCTCAGTTCCTTTTTCATACAGTTAGTCTCATGAGGCCGAAAAATAGATAAACTACCACTCGAAAGACGCCCTTTCGAACCTTTTAACGAGTGTGAAAGGAAGCAAGATCACTCGACGATCTTTTCATATTTAGAGAGTCTAAAAAGAGTTTAAAGGTGAATCCAGGGGGTTCCTTTTTCGTGTGTCCATGCGGGTCCGAAAAAGAGATAAAAGTCTACCCGGTGCGTTCTTATATTCTCGAGCTTGAGAACAAACTAAGACTATGCTCGTGGATGTGACAAGGTAAATAATCGATCAAAACTTCTTTGAAATCTGTAGTGTCAGAACTACAATCCATAGGTTTTAGTGAAGCCATTATATTGTCGAACAAACCCACAAATAACTATACCTTATAAAAAATGGAAATTTATAAATAGTAATACAAGAAAAATCTTCATTTACCATTTTATTTTGCATAAGGATTTGTAGCAGTGGAGATTCTCATTTTGGAGGTGGATCTTGTTTTTCTTGATACCAGAGCTACGGTTGACCGTTTCTCTCGCCGTTTGGACCAGGTAGATATTCATCTCCCCTTCTTTCAATTACATGGTTCAATATTTGTTTTCACAACAATATTCAAATAAAAAAATGAAGGCCTAGGTCGTCCCAAAAAAGATCAAATCGGCCTCTATTCAAAACGATAGGAAAAAGACATTTGTTTACAAAAATGCTTCTAGAGGGTGGTAGCATAGATGCCAATGCCTTGATACTTGGGTAGATAGGCCGTTTTTGTTAAGGAATCCATAAGAAACTAAAAAAAATATGCCCACGCAGCCATTATGAAAATCATTTTAATTTAAAATGTTTTATTCTGCGTATGGATTATTGAGTAATAAAAGGAAGGTGTGGTCCTTTTTGAACAGTATGGGCAATGGATTTCAAGTTTTTAAATTACTTAAGAAATTGCTGAAAAATTGAATAATGAAATTCTTTGTTTTTTTTTTTTGTTTGTAGTTGATTTCGGCAACGACCATGATTGAGTGGAAGGAACGAGAGCATGAGCTCGATTATTTGGCTGCTTTGCGGAGTCGTCATACGCAGGCCACATTGGGAGATTTTGGCCTTCTGAAATTCTTCAAACTACGAAAGATGAAGAAAGATATCCTTCTGCTTGAGAACATAATCAACTTGTGGGATGTTGCAGAGCAGGGGTTTCGGATCGGAACACAACTTCTCACCATCGAGTTGGAAGACGTATACTTCTTGACTAGCCTCTCGAAAAGAGGGGTTCCTATAGCATTTTCTGAACAGAGGGTGCTTCCTGAGCAAGTGGGTGTGTACCTGGAACGTCATTGTGTCCCAGGAGCAAGACTGGTGGGGGGTAGAATCCCCATCAAGGATATCAGAGAGTTACCCCTTCGGTCTATTTTGTTCGCCATCACGAGTGTGACGGGAAGCACTAGCGCGCATCTGGCATCGAGATCACAGATAACTTATGGCGTACAGTGTTTGGAGCCAACACTGTTTAACTGGAGTGAAGGGTTTCTTCGGAATGTGAAGGAACATGTTTTGAGATGTAGGATGGGGCAGAAATAGTTCGGATACAATTCTTTCTTGGTCTCATTTTTTAACATATGTATATTTTTTTGGGTACGTAGAAGAGTTTTTAATGGGTGTATTTTTTTCAACATGCAGACAAGGGAGCAGTGCGCCCGGTTGAGATACCAATACCAGGATGTCGTGGGGGTGCTCAGGTTGCAGTAGATGCAGGGGCACCAGTGATAGGTCTCCGGGAGGTTGAAAGAAACCTTCAAGGCCTCACGATGGGTATTCCTCCTCTATGGAGGAGAGAAGTGCCTTTACATCTATAGAGACACACTGTGGGGGTGCCTGAGAATGTTAATTCTCTACTGAGACGAGTAGTGCGAGCAGTGATATGTTACTCTCAACATAATGTAGTGCAGAGATATTAGAGTCTCTCTGGTGATTGTATATTTTGTATGGCTTGTCGGATGATGTTGTATGGGTGTAAAGACCCAAAATTTTGCTCGTCCAAATACATTTTCAGTCATGCTATGTATATATATACAGTTCCGAGTTTTTACAATGCCAAAATATTTGTAAATGATGATGTCTTTAATGTGATGTGTTTTAATTTACATGTGATGTACAATTTGTTTTCCTTCATGAAACCTTATCTATGGGCAATATGCCGATCCATGATGTAATTAGCTAACGAATCCGAAACATTGTTGAGTTCTCTTGGAATATGTCTGTATTCGATGTAATCAAACATTCGTTCAAGACGACGAACTTGTAGGTGGAGACATAGCAGGATATGATTACGAATAGTGTAGATACGATTGAGTTGATAGACCACGAGTTATGAGTCTAGGTTAACAATGATACGAGAGACACCTAGGGAGGAGGCTTGGGTCAAAAGTCCGATGACAGCATGATATTCTGCCATGTTATTAGTCGCTGGTCCTAAGAAAATACCTCCTGAACTCACCACCTCGTCAAATTGGTAAATGACCCATGCTGCCGAAGCAATGTGCTGGGTGTGTCGACTAGCACCATCCGCAAACCCGACAAAGATAGGAAAGGAAGATGTCATCTGCACATGAAAACAAAAGGCACAATTATGAGTGGCAAAGGTAAAGACTCGAGCACGTGAAAGAAACAGACACACCAAACTAAAATACAATAATGTACAACGTACACATGCTAGGTGATCTAGGCATAGTAATTTTTAAGGTAAAGCCCATTCCGGGGCTCTCCTAGGGAAATTCCATCATAATCGACTAACTCGTAGGCGCCTCTGTGTAGAACACATTTCAAAATGTAAGGGCCATGCCACAGAGGTTCTAACTTACCTGTCCCTAGTTTGTCATGAGCCTGGTCATAGACGAGGACTAAGTCTCCTTCTGCAAAAGTCCGAGGATGGACGGATTTGTCGTATTGATTTTTTATCCGTTTCTGATGTGCCTCATTAACGAGAGCGACATCACGACGTGTTTCATCCAGTTTGGTCAGATATAAGAAACGTTCTTCTTTGGCATAAGTATGGGGTAGGATTTCTACTTTAAGTTTCAGAGATGGAATCTCACACTCGATTGGTAAAATGACTTCGATGCCATACACTAACTAGAAAGGAGTGAACCGAGTTGCAGTTTTCACGAAAGTACGATAAGCCCAGAGAGCGGAGAAAAGTTGTAGGTGTCAGGATGTCATATTTTCCCCTACCATGCGTTGAATCATGGTTTTGAGGACCTTGTTGATGGCTTCAACTTGTCCGTTGGCCTGAGGATAGTATGGGGATGATTTTTCATGGTGAAAACCCAGTTTGGCACGCAATTCACTCATCATATGGTTCTTAAAGTGTGCACCGTGATCGGTGACAATAGCGCGCGGTACACCAAAATGAGTTATGATGTGGTTAAAAACAAAAAGAGCTGCGGTACGACCATTGTTTAGAAAGGTAGACATAGCCTTAGCCCATTTGGTAAAGTAGTCAATGACGACGATTATATAACCGTGCCCCTTGGATGAGGTAGGCTTACATTGCATAAAATCGATACCCCACTTGGCAAAGGGGCCGATGGCGATGATGGGCTGCAACATAGTAGGGTGGGTGCGTGCCCATTTTTTGACTGCCTCAATACAATCTTTGAAAATCGAGGGCCAAAAATAGTCGGCACGTAGAATCTTCTGGGATGTAGCCATCCCAGAAAGGTGACCTCCACAGGCTCCAAGGTGACAATCATTCAGAATGCGTTCAGCCTCTGCATGAATCAAACATCGTCAAAGGATAGTATCAATACCACGACAATACAAGGTGTCGCTGACGATACAAGGTGTCGCCGACGATAAGATAACGACGAGAATGGTGGCGAATACATCGACGCTCTTCATGGGAAGTGTTAGGATGAAAGCGTTGGGTTTGGAGATAAAGGAGGATGTCTCCATACTAAGGATCAGAGGTGCTGATGAGGAAAAGAGTTTCGTCAGGGAGAGAATCTCTAGGTTCGATATCTTCATCAGCATGGGAGAGATCGCAGATGAGCTCTGCAAACACCAGGGACTTTTTGGCTTTGGACTTCGTACATTCAAGATCGAATTCCTGAAGGATGATGATCAATTTAGAGTATTTTCCCCCGAGCACTTGACGTCTCAAGACATGGTACATAGGGTTTGAGTCCGCAATAACAGTGGTGGTGCTGTTGGCAGCCAATTCACATTTTTCATTGTTTCATAAGCTGCCTACACCAATGCTTCGCAAACATCGATTTTCCATCGCAATTTTCAAATGAACGACGCTTTTTATTCTTTGCGCCTTTTCGCACGCCTATCTTCGTTTTTTTTTCACGACTGTAAGCGTGAAAACTTAGTTCTTCAAAGTCACATTAGAATCATTGTTTGAACCATTGTCATCCTTCTGATTGATATGCCCTTTGTGCTTACATCTCACTTATCATTACCTAGCTGGCAAATCTTTCGATCTATACTCATTACTCATGCTTCGATTTATTATGTGGCTTGGTTTCATTGAGTTTGCAATACATTTGGATTTGTATTCATTTAACCTTTGGTTTCATAAGATACATGGGTGTTATGATTAAAACTTTTATATATGTCTTTGTAATTTGATGCCTATGTTTATGTTTTCATAACTATTGATGTTTTGATTATATGAAAACCCATTTGTACATTGGTTAAATTATGAATATGAGCTGTTACAATACATCGAATCATGGTTGATTATTTGATTTTGGTTTTAAATTGAATGATTTATGGCTTAAAACTATGGTGTAATATTGATTATGCGCGTTGGTTTATAACTCACCATTGGTTTCATTGGTCGGCTAATTCACATAATGGTCAAACTATTCTAT
>ML779728.1:940875-1015345 GCA_009831015.1 Picea engelmannii
TGTCTTCTTCATAAATTGAATTGTTATATATAAGTTTTCTGCATAATAGGTTTCCCTTATTGCAGAGATTTATCATCAGAAGATTGTTATGATTTTCTTTTATGTCTTGTTTGTCCTGTAAAACACTTCAAGAAGCAGCATAGATGATCGTTTACAAGAAGCTTAAGGACTAAATGGTGTGAATTTCTTCCTCCAATCATCTTAAGAATTCATCCTACACAGGGCAGATTTGGAGCATTTCCAGGTCAATTAGTTAGATGTTTATCGTTTTGATTAAGTAGTGTAATATAGATAATAGTTTAATTAGATTTATATTAGAGTGTTTAATTTCAGTAAATATATTAGATTGTTTAATTTCAGTAATGTTTATTTCTTTTTCATAAAATATAAAAATCAAAAGAGATCCTTGGCTGTCTAAGGGCAGAGAATATACATGAGTTTTGTAGGTTTTAATCAAATCTGTAGGTTGTCCATAGTGTACATTTGTGAATAAGGAATATTGCAGCTGATAATTAGGTAGTTGATTTGAGTTATTATAATAGTAATTAGTGGATCGTTAGAATAGTTTATGTTTAGTATATTAGTTCCTTTTCTTTGTTTTATTAGTTTCTAGTTTCCTCTATTTTAGTTAGTTTCTTGTATTTAGTTAGAGTTTAGTTTGTTTTATTCACCTCTAGTTAGATTTCTTAGCTCAGATCATTTCTCTCTTTGGTTTTCTTGAAAGACCTTAGAAGCGGACAACAGAGCCGTTAAACTCGTCAGGGTGGTCCATTCCAAATGGCTTGGGTTATTTAGACAACCCCAGACCAGTTCCACTCTCCCAGTTGACGGACGGTCAATTTTTCCCGTCAACAGGTGCGTAGTAGGATGTAATGGCGAAATCTCTGGACAACGATGATGGCTGCCAGAGCGAGTTTTTTTACATGTGAATATCGGAGTTTGGGTCTAGATAGACTCTTGCTCAGGTAATAGATCATATGTTCCTCACCGTTGGGGTCCTCCTGAACTAACACCATGGCAATGGTGGAAGTGTAGGCGGCTAAGTAAAGGATGTAGTCCTTTGTATACTCTGGAGGGTGCAACAAAGGTGCGTGAGTCAAGGCATGCTTGAGAGCGTCAAATGATCGTTGAGCGATGTCATCCCAGATGAAAGGGGTGTTTTTCTGCAACAATCACATGAATCCTTTAGTTATCTCAGCATAGTTACAAATGAAACGACGAAGGAAGTTTGCTTTTCCTTGCAAACTCTAGAGTTGGGTCAAACTAGTAGGTGGGGGTAAGGCCAGAATAGCCTTAATCTTTAAGGGATCCACCCGAATCCCATCTTTAGAGACAACGAAACTGAGGAGTCGACCGGATTCGACAACAAAAATACACTTATGTGGGTTCAAGTGGATACGGTAAAACCAACATTGAAGAAAAATAGCCCGTAAGTGATCAACGTGATATGATCGATTAGATGAGTGGGCAGGTAAGTCATCGAGGTAAGGTTCTGCAATATGCTTGATATCGTGGAAAGCATACGACATGGCCCGCTGGAAAGTAGCACCAGCATTTTTAAGACCAAAAGGTAGCTTTCGATAGGCGAAAGTTCCCCATGGGCAGATAAAGGTTGTCTTATGTTGATTAGCAGGTAAACTTTCAATCTCGTTATACCCGTAGAAACCATCCATGAAAGAGAAGATTACACTCCCAGTGCAATTATCAATGATCTGGTTGATGAAAGGCGTAGGGTAGTTGTCCTTTGGACAAGCCTTATTGAGATCCTGATAATCAACATAGACACGAATGGTCCCCTGTTTCTTGGCAACCAGAACAAGGTTGGAGACCCATTCTGTCAAAGGGACAGGGTAGATAAAGCCAGATTTTAAAAGTTTCTCAACTTCTGCCTTTATGGCTACGATTTTCTTGGGATGAATCGGATGGATTTTTTGTCGAACAGGTTTCACACCTGGGTAAGTCTTGATTTCATGCATGACAATCGAGGGGTCGATTCTTGGCATTTCTTCGTAGCTCCAAGCGAAGACATCGCAGAATTCTTTAAACAGAGCGGTGTAGGATACCACTTCTTCGAGTGTGCAATTAGCACCAAGGTTAGTGTTTTACACAATGCCTTGTTTGATAGAAATATCAATAACGATTGTAGTAGAGATATTACCCATATTCCCCTCAGAAAGAGTATCTTGTGTGAGGATGGGAGATTATGGAGAATGGGTAACATCAAGAGGGAAGACAGAGTGTATGTCTTTGTGAATTTCTTCAAGAGGTGGAAGAAAAGAGGATCGGTGATGGTTATCATCCCAAGGTACGTCATCGATACTAAGCATTTCCATTGTAGATTCGTTGGAAGAAAAAATGTGGGAAATGTAATCGATTGCAGACGATAGGGAATCCAACCATGAAGACATCGAGTAGGCATCGGGTGCCCATAGATGGGGGTCGTTCGGGGAGGGAGAGGTAGATTGAATAGCCACATATGTGGCCTTGGCTGGGCTAAGTGGCATGGTGTCACCTAGCACATTGAATTCCATAGGACTAGGTACAATCCAAGGGTCAGATGATTCCAAAGATTGATAAGCCATAGTCGAAATCATATTGACGGTGGAAATATGTTGTGTGGTGGGTGGAAATGGTGTAGGGAAAGTACCCATAAGGCTAGAATATTTCAACAATCCAACACCAATGCTTTCATACATAACTTTGTGGTCTCCCAAAAAAGGAATGTTGTTGGTAACGGGGGGGGCACGAGCGTCGGGTGTACAAAAATCTAGTTGGTTGATAGTGACAATTTTTCCTTGATGGGGAAATTGTACACATCAAAACACCGACGATGCGTCGACAGTCATAGCGTAGAACCAACTTCTTCCAAGTAGTAGGTTGTAATCGAGGGGGGCATCGACCACCTTGACATCAACAGTAATAGTTTTTCCGCCCAACTGAACGGCTAAGGATTGCAACAGTCCGTGAGGATGAAAACCTCGCCCATCGAAAGCATGTAACATCATAGGGGATTTGTTAAGGGCGGGTGATTTCAAGCCTTTCCAACAAGATAAAGACATGACACAAGTAGAGGCTCCCTCACCCAAGATAGTTTGGTGGATTTGTTGATTGTGAACAACAACATCGATTTGAAAAGATAGTTGGTGGGAGAGTCGAGGTTGATGATCATCCAGATTAAACGTGAGGTTATTAGACGACTCAGTATTGAAAGTGTCGATGGCATCCAAGAGCGTTCTACGTTGACTGGGACAGTGTTGTAGAACTTCCAAAGCAAACATAGCACACGGTGCTTGAGCCAAATCTTCAACGATGTTATAGTTTTGGGCAGCCCGTGAACTAGGATTAAAGGTAGATTTTTGGATAGTTCTCTTAGGAGGGCATAGGATGGAGTCGAATGAAGGTTTCTCGATCTGGAGTGGTCTAGATGGAGGGCTAGCAGATGGAGGACTAACGGAAGATGGTGGTGGGTCTGGTAAGGAACCGTTAGTGGGATTCGACTTATCAGGTTTAATCAGTGTGTCATATGTCGTAGTGCGAGTGGTTAGATTAATCCCATTAAACATGTAAATGTGGACACTTGTCGAGGCCTCATCATGGGATTGGATGGAACTGCCCCCTGGAGTGGGGGTTTGAGAAACCAAAGATTGTTGCTGTGGAAAAGGTTGGGTAAGCACAGCGGGTTGTGAATTTCCTTTAAAGAGCTTGGCCACTTCATCGCGATGTGGATAGTCTCGGGTGTAATGATCATCACCACAAATGAGACATAGGAATTTCGGTTTCCGTTGTGGTTGTTTTCCGACAATAGGGGTTTGAGGTTGATTTTTTGGTTGTTCATTGTTGTTGTTTTTCTTCGGTTTATTTCTTGCTTTATTCTTGCCTCCAGATGGTTGTGAAGGGGTTGATTGGACCATATTCACCTCAGAGACCTGAGTTTGAGGGGAGGTAGAAGAGGGTGTGGTCAAACTGGGAGCAGGTGTCGAAATGGACCGCTGGGTCATTCCAGTCGACTGGGAAGTAGATTGAGTTTTGACGGAGCCAATGACTCCATCCTTGTGCGAGGTAGACGATGGTTTGGATGGGTCTGTAGTGGTGCGGGTAGCATTTGGTATCAATTCGTACAGAGTACCAGATTATGAGTAAACCAAATCTACGTACTGAGCTCGAGCAATAACTTCTTCCTCGGTGACTACACCACCCATCGCAACATCATGAGCGATCTGGGGTAATAGTGATTTAGTGAACCATTCTACTAATAATTGGTCAGGAATGACCGCTTTGATTAACCTTCGCCGTCATCTCCATTCATGAATATGATTAGAGATATGTACGGAGGTTGTCTGACGAAGGGAGGTCAATAGTTCGGTACCTGTCTCGTATTGAATGGGTAGTTGGAAGTGTGTGAGGAAGGACATGGCAAGGGAGTTGAAATCGTGAAAAGAAGCACGTGGTAGTTCAATATACCACTTTGCTACAGAACCCGTAAGCATTCATTGGAAAAGACGCAAATGTATAAAATCGTCCATGAGGGAGTTCGATGAACACCACAAATGGAAAGTCATCACATGGTTGTTTGGGTCTTCTCCGGACTTTCCATCGAATTTTGGAATATCAGAAGGAAGTTTAGCTGGAATAGCTGGCCAAACCAGAGAATGAAAAATAGGATCATTCGTTAATCGAGACAAGTCTAGGAGGTCCAGAGTTGCCAGGAAAGGTAGTTGTTGGTTAACCTGTGGGTAATACTGGTGTGGCATAGGAACACCAGTAGGACCATACACTGGGTTAGGTAGATAATTGTAACTAGTGGGTCCTATCGTATAAGGTTGGTGTTGACCAGGGTACACAAGATTTGAGGGGGTTCGAGAAACATGTGCGAGCGGAGGATAACCGGATGGGTTTTGAGGGTTATAAGCTGGATTTGGCGTTTGTCCATAAGGAGGATATAGATGGGTCCCTTGAGGGGCAAGAGGTTGTTGTCGAGCCTAAGGATTGTGTCCCCCCAAGAAATGTGGGTTCCCTGGAAAAGGGATATTCCACGGATTGGGTGTGGTAGACACATTTTGTCCATATGGTTGATGGTAGGCTCCGGATTGAAGCTTCCCCCTAGCCTGAGGGTGCCCTCCAAATGGAAGTTGTCCTCCGGTGGGATGATGCCCCCCAGCTTGAGGTGGAGTTCCTGGAATTTGGGAACCAGACGTAAACGACTGACCAGTGTTTCTTAACGAGTTAAAGCCACCAAGACCGGTCCCTCCGGGTTGTTGTATAGGTATAGAACTTCCCGCCATACCTTGGGTAGTAGTGACAATAGAAGAATTCAGTGCTCTGTACCCAAAATGGAGTGATGATGAAGGTCTAGGTGTTAGTGGTGTGCCAATTGTAGCCTAGCTAACCACCACATTACCGGTGGGAATATTCGGTACGTGAGGGACCATTGTAGAGTGAGCCGTCTGGAGGGAAAAAGTGGACCTTGGGCCAACGTATGATATGTTCGGATCAACGGATGGTGTAGCTGAAAATATGGTAGTACTGGTAAAATGGTTTAAGGGTACGGTGTAGGTAACAGGGACGTCAACACCTATTCCTGTTCCATAAAGATCCCTCACCATGCGCGGTGGACTTCGAACAATGTCTACGATCCAAAAGGGGTCGTCGACTAGAGGGTTTGAATGAAACCCATTCGAGACGTCATAAGGATTGATGACGATGAATTCACCGGCTGAATTTAGTTGGAGAACACATCTCTGATATCCCTCAGGAATGAGGAAAGCGTTTGGAGACTCTGAAACAATTCTAAAATTCTCTAAAGGGGTGGGAACTTCTTCTTGGGAGGTTATAGTGTCGTGAACCTTGCTCTGTTGAGGAGATTCCTGCATAGAATAAGGGGGTAAATGGGTATTCTATTCCATATTTTTTGGAGGAAGTCCCTACAGCTTCTGCGAACGATGTGGACGGTCGATGTTGGCGAAAAAGAGTCGGCGAAAACAATCTATGGCCAACTACCTAAAAGAAGCAACATACACTAATAGAATCTAGGAATCACAACCAAACAAACAAAACCTTTTCTCGATGACTGTGCTAGTTGGTGATGAAATCCAACGTCGTGTGATCATGTCAAGAAGGGGTGGGGATATGGTGGAACAGTTACAATGGCCACCTTCTTAACGAACTTTCACCTTGGTGTAAGCTTCCACACAGTAATTGTGGATTTACCCTCCAAGGAGCCCCAGTGAGTTTGACCAATGTCTGCTCCATGTACAGTGATACTTCCCTTCACTGTCACCTTGTGTAAGACCCTAAAGATTATGGCCACTAAGTTTACCAATTCCCAGTCAGCCCCTGGGCGGGTATAGTTGACAGTCCAGTCCAAACGTACGGGCAGGGTATCTAGCCCGAAATCAACTTGAAAGGCTTCCACTCAACATTGTGGGTATACCTTTAAGCGATCCCCATAATACGATCTGACTAATACAATCAGTCAAA
Organism: Picea engelmannii; assembly: GCA_009831015.1. NCBI lineage: Eukaryota > Viridiplantae > Streptophyta > Pinopsida > Pinales > Pinaceae > Picea > Picea engelmannii. Next base: position 947,353 of record ML779728.1, read on the forward strand.
CCACGGAGGGATAATCTCCGTAGCTTTCCCGAGTGCGACCTCGTGCGTAACCCCTGTGTGAGAGGGAGATCCCAGGCAAACTTATACGACAATTGGATTTGACTCTCCTTAGCTCAGGATGCTAATGTTTGTTTTGGAAACTTTGGATAGTTATGCTCACAGCCTAATCCAAAGTACTAATCCTAGTCTATTGTTGGTGGAGGATCCTAGAAGAAAAAATGTTCTAGATAGTTTTTAATTAGCATTCATTTTATAGTTGTTCTTTACTCAAAAGGGGTGCATGAAAGTGAAACTGATGGAATGATGAMTCAATCCCCAAAAATGCATCAAAKATGATAAGCAGTCATKTCTTTTYRATKAATGTCTATTTAARGGARAGAGAGAGAGTTATTTTCACTAACAAACACTAAGAAGGAATGTCCTCAAGCAAATTTTTTTCAATCAAATCCAATGTGGTGCTAAAACTTTTGGAAATGTCTTCTAATATGCAAATCAATCATGAAGATGTTTCTTTATTGTTTGTGTGAGAATAATTATTAATTCAAAATGACACTTCTCCTGCCAATTAACCTTTTGAATCAAGGAAACTCAGATAAGCATAAGCAGGTTTTGTACAAACAATACACCCTCTTGCTGTGATCGAGAACAAGATGCAAAAAAGAAAACAAAGAAAACCAAGAATTTCACACAAAAGAGAGATGTTGAAGAACAGTGACCTCAACAAAACCAAATGAAGAGATCCGTAGACTTCTGATGTCTTTCACCAGAGTTTTTTTCTCAGTCAAGAAGGAGAGAAAATTAGTGCATTGGTTTCAAACTCCCAACAACAGAAAAACTCAAAAATAATGAAGAAGGCTAAAAAATATAAACAAAAAGGTATTTTTTCCTTAGAAGGAAGGATGTAAAAGTTTATTGGGAAGAAGCATTAACTCACAGAGAGGCTCAGCAAATGAAAAGACAGAGGCTGGACCCTAGAAAAAGCAATCCTGGAAAGGTTTTCTGCCAAAAGAGGGATGATGCTCTGGTGTAAAGGGCACCAAGCATTATAGCGCTCTGTCTAACACATTCAGGGAGTGTTGGAGCTCTGTTAACATAGCCACAGGGGCGCCAGGCTTAAAATCTCATGAAAATGTCCAAAAAATCCAAAATTTCAGTCGAATTTTGGCAATCAAGCTGAGTGAGATGGGGTAAGGAGTCAATCAGCACATGAAATCAAGCAAAAATGGGTGAACAAGGTCTAAAAACAATCAAAGGGTAAGACAAGGTCTAGGAGGAAAAATCAAAACCAAAAGTTTCGATTCGATTTCCCCCAGTGGAGTCTCCAGTTTCTATTGAAGGAAAATCTCCCTGTAGACAGGTAGATCTCCTCTTGAGAGCTAGACTCTTAACTCTTAAGATAGAAGACGCTTAACGTGGACACTGACTTCCTTTTAGATCTATATAAACTGATGTATGAGGAGGAAGGAGAAAATAAGTATCTTTTATCGACGTTTGTCCCTACACAGTCTGAGTTGAGCTCCGATATTTCGCTCCTCGACAAGCCCTGTAGAAAAACAATAGTACAACCACTTCCTACTCTACTGACATTAGCTTGAAAATAGACCTATCTATTAGAGACAAGTTCATGCGAGGTCAAACACAAACTAGAAAGAAACAGGCCAAGTGTGTCATATTAATGAGAACAATGACAGAAGTAACTTACAACCATAGATGCAAGTGCAGCAGCTTCGTCAAATCCCCTTTGTCTAACCCTTGCTCAAAAGATCCACAATCCGTATGGCAAAAACTTCACTGATTACTCTCCTCCATTTCACTGTGTGTTTCCTATGAGATCATAGGTTTCATGCTTCTAATTCTTCCCCCTTTTCCACCATGATAGAGCCAGTTTATATAGGTTTAGAGAGGCTTAACCTCTTGAGGTATCTTTAGGGTAGGTTGAGGATTTTCCTCCTTGAGTCAGGGATCTTCCCCAAGATCATGGCTGGACCAAGAGTTCGAATTCAACTTCTTTCCAAGATTGAAAAGATCTTCTCCTTATTCTCCTCAACAGACCAACTCCTGCCCAGAATAGGCAGCGCTCCCTCAAAAGGGCCATCAGAGCGTTGTAGCGCTCCTTAGTAGGCTTTATGGGGGCGCCAACGCTCTTAAAATCAATAGCGCTCCTCTTGATGGGATGTTTAGTGCTATAGTGCTCCCTAGAAGTTTATAGGGGAGCGCCAACGCTCCTAAGAGAGATATAGGGGAGTGCTCTCTTCTAAAAACCTAAATTCAATGATTCTTTCAGGTGGCAAGAGGCATTTAACTTCAGTTAACCATTCCTCTTCCTTCAAATCAAGTGTTTGAGGCATTTTGAGTGTCTTCTTAGTGTCGTTATAAGTATGACATAGGCATCATGGTATTATGATTTTCTTGACACTTGCGACACTTGTGAGCAACATGCGACACTTGCGACAATTATCAAAGCGAGTAATGTTGATGTGTAACAGATTGCCCCCCAAAGTATGAAGTTAGAAAATGAGAACTAATAACTGAAATGCTTTGTAGACTTTCAAGCAAGGGTATAGATGCGGGGAACGTGACAGAAGCTACACACAAACATCCAACAAATATTATGACATGTTTCAAAACCCAAGGAAGGCATACCTATGCTTGGGTGATCAAGACTTGCAAGATATGGCCGCCATAAAATACACTGCGGATCCATAATTGTATTGACAAAAGGGTATAGCCACCAAAGATACAGTGTGGATCTATACTCTGATGACCTGAACTGATCGTAGCCATGAAGAATACACAGTGGATCTACGAGATGACAAGACATAGCCACGACCAATCCTTTGGTAAAAGTCATTTTTTTCCAACTTTTTGCATATAAGTTAGGATTTCACCTCCACTTTCTTCATCTCGTTGTGTTTTCCGCTTTTCCATAGGATCGATCCCACCGAAGTGCGACACAGAACTGTCATTGCTGGTTTAGAAGTGTCATGGTTACGTGGTAGAGCCTACCTTTACATGGATTCCCTAGATAGATCCTTGTTTCATTTTGGCGTCCATGCTGTCTGTAATGAATTTAGGCTCGAGAGTCCTTGTTAGTCCTTTCATGATTATGATATTGAGCCTCTTTCATCTGATGCACCATCTCAGTTGGCCTCACCCTCGGGACACCCAAAATGAGCATGCATTGCTGTCTTTCAAGATCACTTTGAAATCTGAAAGCAACATCCGACAAGACTGTATTTATGATTTTTGGTCTTGTTTGGATTAACTAAGAAAAGCAACCTTCTGGATTCCTTTTTAATCCCTTTTTAGACTCTCTAAACATGAAAATATTGCCGAGCAATCTTGTTTCCCTTCACGCTCGCCAGACTCAAACTTGAAGGCATGTTTGTCCGATAGTAGTTTACCCCTTTCTCGGTCCGGATGGTCAATTGTATGAACGCAAGTATACTCTAGGAAATTCGTTTTTCTAGACGAGTATTCTCATGTATAAGTTTAACCCTTTTCTGGGGATTCGAGGGACTAAATTTACGAAAAAGGAACATTCTCCTTGGTTTTGGTTTATCACCTTTTTTGGGCCTTTGAGATTAATTACGAAAAAGGAGCCCCCATGGAGTCCATATTTAATCTATTTTCAGACTCCCTAAAATTGAAAAGATCGCAGAGTGACATTGTTCCTTCACACTCGTTAAATTGGTACAAAAGAACATCTACTGGAATGAGTTTACCCCTTTTTCCGTCCTGTAGATTATAGAGGAAGAATGTACACCTCAGGAGATTTGTCTCTCTAGGAGATTTCTCCTCAGTAACGTTTGTACTTTTTTGGGCTAAGGAGACTAAATCCAGAAAAAGGGAGTGAGTCCATAGTTAAGCTCCTTTCAGACTCCTTAAAATTGAAAAGATTGCTGAGCGATCTTGTCTTTGTCACACTCATTAAAATGGTTTTGAATAAACGTCTTTTCGGTACCAGTTTACCCCTTTTTCGAACTGACTAGACTATATCCGAAAAAGGTACTCCTTGGAGTCTTCTTTTACGTTTTTTTAGACTTTCTAAACATGAAAAAACTATCGAGATTACCTTCTTTGGGGTCATTAAAAACACATTGAGGGGGATTTCATTGTGTCTTGCTAATTGCATTTGAATCTCTGCGTCTTTGGCCTAATTTCGTCTTCATGTTGCTCTCAAATAAACCTTTGAAGCATGCTTTATACTTAAGCCTTGTAGCACTTTGCTTCTGCGACCTGACACCTTGGCCCATGGAGGAATTTTCCCTGAGTGTCCTTTCCCTGCACATGTCTCCTTGCTCTGAGCATTAGTTTGTTCCTTGCACCTGGAACTAGTATGCTTGTTTGCAAGACTCATTCCTCCTTTGTAACATTGCATTCTTTTATTCTTTTTCAATCTCTTTAAAAAATTGAAAAAGACAAAAAAATTAAAAAAACCAAAAAGAGGGGACAAGAAATATATATTATGTTTTTGGCAGCACAAGGAGTCACCCTTGGAAAAAGAACATCCTTTCGTTTGTTTGCCAAGCATTGGGATATAGTATGACCTTAAGAATTTGTTCTCACTACATAGAGCTATGTCCTCCTCCATTTGGTTACTTTTCCAAACACATGGAGATGTTGTGTTGCCTCTTGCATCATGAAATTATGTCAATGCCATGCTACCTGAGTCTGTTCATCTTTCACACTTTTGTCGAAGGGAAGTTTCACCCAACCCGAGTAATGCTTTCTAGATTTTGTCTCTTGATCTCATGAGTCGGCCATCCTGAAAGTCCAATAAAGTCCTGATTCAAAATCAACAAAGTTCTTTGCCTGATCATCGAGATCCTCTTGTCTTTTCTCGATTTGTCGTCGAAGACCTATGGGTAGTGAATTCATACACTCATGTTGTACTCATACCCGAGCTTTTAATATATTGAAGTTGTTGTTCGAGCTATGAAGACCTCATCTCCAGCCATCGGGCGTTATTGGCTTCTTGAAGATGAATACTATACTTGTATATCTTTGATTTCAAGATGTAGATCTGCTGCGTATTTCTCGTGGCTACACTTTATATAGTTATATGCCATGGATATAAAATGTATTTTATTGGAAACCATGATTTATTTCATCCTGAGCATGGGTATTTCCGTCTCAGAGAGACAATTGTTATTTTGCAGATGGCACCTCCCGAACTCTGGTCCTGGGCTCTGGTCTCGGGCTCACTTGTTTCATACATTGGTGAAGATTTTGTAATGTATTTTGGCCATCAAATTCTCTTTTGAACTCACACATTAGGGGGCATCTGTTATAACCCTAAATTTCTCTACACATGCATACCTGGCATTTGGCCCTCTTACTTGCATTTTTTGCCAAAGAACTATTGAGTTTCTCTTCTAAAAAACCATTTTTTTGAAGATGTACACACCCTGCAGCAATACTGCCCACGTACATACGCTTGATGCACCATTACAGACCGCATATACTTGGAAAAGTTTCAAATCCCAAGGAATTCATTGAGATTATGGGCTATTGGGTAGTTTCCCAACTAATCCACCGCTTATAGCCCACCACCCAACCAAATAACCATCCTTTTGTCATATAAAAGGAGGTGTTGTTGTCTCATTCCACATCTAGACATAAGAACAATGAAACTCTGCCCATTTCACATTCCCTTCTTGCCCAAGTTATTGCAACCCTTTTGTGAGAATTGCCTCAACATTTCCCCGTTAGCCCTTCTTCCTCCATCAAAACCCATTCACTTCCCAAGAAGATATCAAAAGGTTGAGAGGAGAAGCCATACAAAGGTGCACTTGGATCTTGGTGAAGAGGATCCCAGTCCAGGTTCATGGAGCTGTAGCCGACTTTGATTGTAAAGGTATAATCATTGAGTTATTAATAAAATAATTACTTTTCCTTTCCCAAATCATGGTGTATTGAATTCTTTTATTGGTTTATGTTTTGATGTTCTTACATCTAACCCTAATTTGTATATGAAATAGCATGCTTGTAGTTTTATTTTTTTCTAGCTTTGAATTTAGGTCAACCTTGGGAGGAGGCGTGCAGTCAGCGAAGCTTTCAAGCACGAGGAGATCATCACCGGACGCGGAGTAGAGGTATAGTTACCCGATCTCCCTCATATTTTCTTTTCTTGTATGAGTTTTGGTATGTTTGGGGTAGTTTAGAGAAGTACTTGAATTTTAGATGGTTAATTGATCTGCCTACATTCTTAACCTTGGTGTAGTCATAGAGGTTTTCCCATTAGCAATGAGTTGAGACAATATTTATTTATCTTCACCTCTCTTTGTCTTGTTTGTAATGGTTGTAATGCACATACTAGGTATCAAATATTACAAAGGAACTACTGCTTCCTAACCATAAACCAATATTAAAGGTGTCTACCCTATGAATTTCTTTCATGTGGTTATATAATCCCATAATATTGATGGTATATTCAAATCCCAATCATCCCTGTTCACATTACAAATTTTAGTAAGGGCATTCTCCAAAATCGTATTGAATGCTTCCACTGTTGCATTATCTTGAGGATGGTATGGAATGCTCTTCTGATGGTGTATCCCAAATTCTTCAGTCATTTCCTGAATGGTACTATTGATAAAATGAGTTCCCTGATCACTCACTAGAATTCTAGGGAATCCAAATCTTGTAATTACTTGTTCAAACATGAAGTGTGCTGCAGTATTTTATTGTTGTTGCTTCAACCCATCTAGTTAAATATTTTTTCACTGTAATGATATACCTTGCTCTTGATCTTCTAGCTAGTGGATTGATTCATCCTACAAAGTTAGTTTCCCATTTGCAAAACACTTTAAGAGCCACCTGAGGTTTTAGTGGCATCTCATCCCTCCTGGATGGATTTCCTACCCTCCAACAAACATCACAAGCTTGACAATACTCCTTTTCATATTTAGAAACTGTTGGCCACCATAATCCCGCACGTAATATCTTCTGCACAGTGGCTTTTCCTACATAATTTCCTCCAACTATTCCTTCATGTGCTTCTGCTAAGAAGATAGGGTGTTCATGTTCCATGACACATCTCTTTAAAATATTGTCTGCACCTAGTTTATACTAGTGTCTTGCAATAAGTTGGTGATCTCTAGCTCTGAGAACCAAATTATTCTTCTGCACAGTCGTGTATTCCTTTGGAGAAAATCCTGTACTAAAATATTCAATGATATCAACAATTTGTACTGAAAAGAGTTGTGCATTAGGAAAATTGTCCTCCAAACTTCTTAGTTCCTCTCCATTAGTTACCCTAGACAGATGATCTGGCCCTACATTCAATCTTCTAGGTTTCACAACTACCTCAAAATCAAACTCTTGAAATAACAACAACCATCTGCATATTCTTCCCCCCAACACTATCTTGTTGACCAGGTATTTAAGAGCATAGTGATTTGTGAACATCTTAAAATGTTGGCCTAATAAATAATGTCTGAACTTTTTTAATGCATACACCATAGCCACACTTTCTCTCTCTGTTGTATTATAATTATGTTATGACTCTGACAGTTTCCTACTTGCAAATGCTATTGGGTGATCTATGTCACCTTCTCTTGGCTATGTTAATACTTCTCCAAGTTCTATTGAAGAGGAATCCACATGAACATGAAATTCTTTTGACCAATAAGGAAACACCAGAACTGGTGTTGTCACCATTTTCTCCTTTAGTATGTCCAAATGTTGTTGGCACTCATCATTCCACTGAACCTTGATATAATTATTTCTATAGTATCCTATATGAATTAGTGTATCTCTCAATTGGCACACTAACTTAGGTGGTGGTAAATTAATAATGACAACAATCTTTGCAGGATCAACCAACAGACCCTGTTTACACACCACATTCCCTACCAAAATTCTTAATGGTGCGTTGAATATGCATTTAGTAATATTCAAAGGGATTTGACACTGTCTACACCTGTCTAGCATTAATCTCAAAATTTCAACATGATCTTTCAATAGGCTAAATACTATCCAATAATCCAAATAAACCTCCAAAAATGTATGTATAAAATATTTAAATGCAACTACTACTACACTTGAAAAAATATTAGCGAAATTCTTCAATCCAAAGGGAATCACTGTATAGTGATATGACCCCCATTCGGTGGAAAATGTAGTCATGACGATCCTATGGTGCTATTCTGATCTGGTGATACCCTGAAAATCCATCAGTAAATGAGTAGGCTTCTTGTCCTCCTACATTCTCTAATACTTCATCTGTAAATGGAGTAGGGAAGGGTTCATGCAGATAGGAATCATTAAAATTCCTCAATTCTACACATATCCTTATTGCCCCTTGCTTCTTCTCTTGAACTACCATAGGGATAATCCACTAACATTCTTCAACATGTTCTATTATACCGGTTTGTAACATTTTATCAACCGCTACCTTCACTTTCTATTTATATATTGGACTCATCCTATAAGGTCTATGTATTATTGGTCTGGCATATGGTCGTAGACGAATTTTCATTTCCCCAAGTTCTCCTGCTACCCCTTTAATTTATGAAAATGTCGCTGGAAATAGATCACTATACACGCACAATAACTCTATTATTCTTTCCACTGTATGGTTATCCCAATAGTCACCAATACTTGCAATCTTTGGATTCTCTTATGTTCCAATATTTGCCTTCTTTATCTTCAGTGGTGCAACAAATTATTATCACTATAACTGTGGACCTTCTACTTCTCTTTCCCCTTCAACTTCTGTTATTTGAATATCACATGGGTTTTCCTCTATTGTGTCCTCTTCTGCGACGTGGTAACATTGTAACAACTGTTTGAATATTTTTATATCTTGATTTTGATAACATGTCAATTCCAACTTTAGGTTCTTTAAAGATCTTCTCTTTTATCAACTTCAGTGTTGCATCCATCACTAGATTCTCATGTTCAAATGAAAATGTGATCACAAAATTCTGTTACAACTCTTCCCAATTTCTAGTACCTCTGTGCAGTTCCAATTTTGTATACCGGTTTCTTGGTATTCCTTCTAAGGTATGGATAAAGTGATGTGCCCACTCCTATAGTGGTACAAATCTCCATTGGGTTATACATATGTCTATATTTTATCTGGGTTGTCCTATTCCATCATATTTCTGCATATATTTATTCTCCTGTTCTGCTCCAAATCTAATGTGCAATAATATTTTGCAATGATACCAATCTTGGATCTTTTATTTATGAGTACCCCACCAACAAGTGTTGATTTCAATATAATGTCCAAGAATGGTAACCTCTTACTTTCCAAGACTTATAATTCAACCTTTGTTAAGAATTCTTCCAAATTATTTTGACCATAAAAACTTGTAGGTTCTCTTACCTCTGTGCCAACCCATATTAGTGCGCACTTAATTCTTGCACATATTCTGGTAGATATCTCATGTAAGAATTGTTTCCAATTCTCTAGTCTTGTGTGTTGAGCACTCAACACACCTTAAAAGTTTTGTGAAATTTTTCTCTTTTGGGTTCCACTTTGTTTTTTTCTCTCTTTCTGAATTGAGTCAATTGTGTGGGGATCATTAAGTTTTATGTTCCTATGTTTTATCATCAATCACATTCAGATTCGTTTGTATTTGTTGAATATATTAACTTATCTTCTAAAGTAGACTTGGAATTGTTAACTACGTATACACAACTAAAATTTTGAGCCATGCACCTATTATCTGCATCGACATGATATGTGCAGTAAAATAGACCACATGACAATGAAAATCACTGATAGCCGATCTCTAATGTATCATCGACATCGGGAGAATGGAAGAGTGTGTGCATCGATCACTGATTATATCTTGCGAATAAGTTGTCAAAATCTCGTTGATACACCATTGACATCGAGGATGTACGAAAAGGAAAACACTAACATCGACACACCTAACGAACCTCCCATTGTCGATCACCAATACATTTGGGGTCGATGATATCTGAAGAAAGCCTTAAACTGCATAATGTTTTTACTTCGAAACCCTGTTGATCATCGATCGTCGATATGTTTTCTGCATCAACGAACTCCGAGGGTTGAAATCATGAAATAATGACCATAGAGACTTGGCGATCGTCGATCCTCAACATGTCGTCGACATCGACATGATAGGATAAGGTACCTAGGGCCATGCTTAAAGAAAATCCTCGATTCTGAAAAAAAATTTAAACGGAGCACCCAAAATCAAACGCCATGTGTCATGATCGCCCTTCCAGATCAACATTTCCACATCAGCACTGTATGACAACCCGGGTTGGCATCGAATATTTCGCTAAAAAATATATTAATGAACGTTTTCTATGAAAAACGTCGACGCCGATCCACTTGTTTGAACTGATGGACTGATAGGAAATTGATGGTATGAGGGGATTCCTTCAGCGAAAAATAAGATCGAATTTTGTTATTTAATAGGCCAATTAATGCTTTGATCAACACATGTTACTTTCTTGTGCGACAACCAAATAATAGGATTTTGAAACCACCGATGCACTATGTAGTACCTCACTCCTGCGCCACCACCCTGGGATTGCATTTAATCCCGAGCATGACTCAGATCTTGGTGATGGATTGTGTGGACCGCATTGATGCCCTAAATTCAAGAATTTATGCGACAAGGTAAGTATTCTCTATGTTTAAATTGTAAATACAAGTTCGAATGCAACATTCTATACACAAGTGTTTCATTCCTGGAGCAGTCGAAGGAGTGAGAAAGCGTGTCAAGAGCTCATAGTCGATTTTCAGAATTCTAATCTAGGTTAAGATTTTGTGAAGAAGAGGTATGAATTGTCTGTATCATTTCAACAGTCACATTTTTCTATATTTCAAGATCATATCTACAAGTCAGTATCTCATTCTGTTCTTTGTGTAGGAAAAATGTCTCCAAGGAAGCCAATGACTAGGCACTCGCTGAGAGCACAAAAACTGAAAGAAGTAGGGGTCGATAAATGATCTTCGCCCAACTCTTCTAGACAACTTGTTTTTTCCACTAAAGTGGAACTAGTCATTCGGACGTCTACCAAAAGGGATTTTCCCCAGCCTCCTGCATTCGACAACACAGAGGCAAGCACTGGATCGAAAGTGGTGCTCCTACAGTGAGGATATTTGTTTAACATAATCAACCAAGAAGATTACCCAGATATTATAGCACACAGTGACCCGGATGCTAGAATGTTCGATGACCAAGTATTCCCGAACATTCAATGATCCTGCCTGCACATGGTAGCCTATCGAACCATGGTCTTGCCTTGTATTGAAACCCTGGGGTGGATAATCGACCACACAAATGCGATGAAATGTGTGGTCATTGATGAGAATGGCTGATGTGTTGGGGTTTTTCTCCCAATAGAGGTCCATAAATAATACAAACTCAAAGATTCAGAGGAAATATTGAATACTAATTTTGTGGTAAAATTTTATGAGTTTCATGACACCAATAGGTTTATGGACTCAAGGTGGAAAGAAGATAATAAGTTTACAAATAGGAGCAATGGATGGTACGGTACGACCAATCTTAGAGAACCATATATTTATATGATGTCTTTGATCTACCGATTATACGGGGAAAGGGATTGCACTAAGTGTTCAGAAGCATGGATGCTCGTGGCATACACTTTGGGAATCTCTAGTAGTAGTTTCAGCTGGGGAGCGATCATTTCAAAATAATTGAGCACCAACATATTGCAATCCCGGAGACCAAAGGATGGAGAAACACTAGCTTTTCACATGGCTTCATACTTATTAGACGTGATCTACACAAGGAACATCTTCTTAGGTATGAATCTGAGCTGGCATGTTACAAAGCTACCCATGCATGTCTATTTCATAATTCAGTGGGAGAATAGTTAAAAGAAATATTACTCCCTCATATGCAATGAATTTATAGCTCGAGTACATTTCATTCTTTTTAAGAAAGAATTCCCAAGGCTTACGAAAACATCCAAGAAAATGATTTCAAAAGTAGGCCATTGGTACCAGGAAGAAACCACCACCTATATTAGAGTGTTTGTTGCCACTGGCATGACACATTTACTCCCCACTCATGTCCCATACTGTCTCATTGTGTTATAAATCTGTTATCAAACCATTATGCAAGTCTATATTGCCACTTTGGTAAAGGACAAAAAGAGAGAGTTCATACCCTATGGAGTTCATATAGGGTTTTACATTGTAAAAGATATTGCAAAATAAAAACAAGAGGGTTTGATCCAGTTGGAGTATAGATTCCCCACAGGCCAATTTCACAAACATGACCCAAGGAGCCTGGTACACCAGCATGCATCACAAGTATCTTCTTGTTGTCCATATGCCCATGATAAGTTTGAAGATGAAATATTTACAGAGGTTTCTCAGGACTGGGAGGAGGTTCTCTAGAGAAAGGCTAACCCCAATATGATGAGATTCAAAGCAATGAAAATGGATGAGTAGGTCAAAACAATAGAAGATATATCTCAAGAATCCCTAAGGGTTAGGGAAGAAAAGAGAGTAGTAGAAGCCACAGAGGCACATATGAGAGGGATGTTGTTGCTAGAAGAAGACCAAAGGGTTACACAAAGGTTAGAAAATGACTCCCGACTTAACCCTTTTATAGAGCCCTTAAGGGTCATCTCGATCGACAACTCCACTAGAGGAGATCACTCATCTAGAAAACCTAAACATTATGTCCCAACAAGAAAGGTCGTCAATTGCTGCTACAACATAGCTGGGGGAAACAAGAACATCAAGTGGGATAGATGTTCCTAATGTACTTATAGAACTAATTACCATATACGACGATGATGAAAGCTCAGAGGTTTCTCTCATAACCCTAGTACCAATCACCGAGGAGGGAGAACCAGGGAAAACATCTGATCCAACTCCCGAATCTTTGACCTCAATTCCCCAAGAAGGCAACAATAAAGCCATAAGCATTCTAGACACTGAATTTATCGACCAATCAGGAATTCAGCCTAAGAAGGACAACTCCAAGGATGAGTTGGGATTTGGTGAATAGGAAGAAGAAACACAATGATTAGAAATCGACATCTCAATAGCCAATCCTCAAGTAAATGTTGTTCCTTTTCCCCTCTCCCCATCTAAATCTGAGACTCCACCAGCTGACGAACCCCAGCAGGAGGCTGAGTCACCAAGACATACAAAAGTTCCCCCTACTAAAGAACTACAATATTCGGTCATAGAACATATATATACGACAGGCAGCCTAGGAACCACTCTGACCTGGGGAGATCAACAGATTCCTGAGCCAGTGGACGAGGTCGCCGATATACAAGTGACCGCTTATGATAGAAAGAGGAAAGATGTGATGAGAAGGAAAAAAAAGAAAAGGAGGCTCACACTTGATAACACACTCCTCATCACCACATAATAAACACTTCTAAACACAGAAAATGCTAAGACAATTGACCTTATAGGGGCAGGAATGGCTATAACTAATGCAACGATGGACAAAGTGAAAAGGGATGAAGAGGAATTAGCATACGCAAAGAAGGATATGGATCATTTGTTCCATCTAGCGAAGTATTATCAAGATTCAATTTAGGTAGTAGTATTCCTGAGGAGTGAGTTCAGAGAAACATATGCACAATTCACAAGTGAAAGAAATCTCTTCACCACATGCATAACCGATTTTCAAGAAGATACTCTCATGGGGATGGAAACTTGTAAATACATGCAGAGATGGTATGAAGAGGCACATCAGGCCATAGAGAGGATTGACTATATAAGTGCGGTACAAAAAGGCCGAGACTCGAAAGAGCATGACATCTAAGTACTGATGGATAGAAGCATCTCTTGAATCAGGAAGGAAACTAAATACTAGGTGAGCATGGTCCAGGAACCTCAATGGAAGATACATGAAAGGTGGGGAGAGTGTGAGAAAATTTGGGAGAATATCAATCAGGAGAGGGAAAACATTGACCTACCAGAGTTTGGCCCACCAAAAAATTTCGCTGATTTGCATGACATAGTCAAACAACATGCAGAGCGGGACTCGTCATGGGAGGCATAGATCTCATAGATTTTAAGTATGACTCGAGGTCAAGTAAATAAGTTTGTGGAACACCCAATCAAATCCCTCATAGTTATATATCTCTTATATGTCAAGCTCATCAGGTATAGAGAACAAGTAGTTGAGATAAAGGAATTCTTCTCTGCACCAATGGATCAACATAGGTTTCCCTATGCAAACACATGCGAAGACCTTTTCTTCAAGTGGACGAAGTATGAGAAAAATCATCCACTGCAAAAAAAAATTGGATGATCTCAAGAGAACGAGGAGATAAAGTCTTCTATGTGTCATTTTTTTTACTTAACACAACTTTTAGCAGTTATTTTTAGCTTAGTGATTCTTTATAAATAGGGAGATTTACCTCGTGTAAGTGGTCGATGGTTTTGGGAAATAATTTTTTTTTAGAATTGTAAAAGAATAATTTATGTGCGAATTTTAATTAAGAAATTTTGTTTAGAACCAAAGAGAATTTTTTCATCTAAAGCGTCAATCTGATTGGATTGAGGAGGGATTTTTTCCATCTTTGAGTTTGATAGTGCTGCAGTATTGAGTAAGAGTTGTTGTATTTATTGTTAAGTTATCTTTCAATAATATAACAACTCTTTTGTTCTAGATGATGAAAATAAATCAATGTGTTTATATGTGATTGATAGTAGACCTAAGAGAACTAGTTTTCTTACACTCATCTTTGTTGCGTATTTGTTTTCCTTTCTACAATTGTTATCTCAGTCAATGATGAATGTCCGCAAGTAAAAAGTATTATTACTAATCTCGGAATAGGTCTGATTATCGCTATCTGCACACTGAGATATAAGGGTTATCCTAAGCTCAACATTCTTCAATATTTAGTAATTTCCCTTTATCATTTGTCTTATTCCATCATCCTTATCTTACCTAGATTATTTAAGAGTATAAAAATACTAAAAGAGAATTACTTAACTTGAAGGAAAAAAATTTCATAGAAATATACACCTGTTAGTCACCTGTAAAGCCCATCGATAAATTGACCAAATCAAATATTTGGAGAACCATTCCACTCATCAAATGCTTATGATTCTAATTGGTCCTCTTAAGTGAGTTTGGTTCCTACTGTTGAGTTAAAGGATTTTTTACCCATCAACAGAATTGGTGCTAGAAGTAGGGATGAACGAATGAATGGCTAACAATATTTCTGATAATATATCTCGCATAGGCTGTAGATTCAAAACAACCCACATACATGGGTAGTCATTATCAAGACAACCCACATACATAGAGTATTCCTGAAAGGAGTAACTAACCTCGGCACAAGGAAGTAGAACACCTATTCCCTGAAATACCTTACGCTCTCCCCCACGAGGAGTTGAACGAGTTCAGAAGAATTATAAGAGCTTACGCCCGACAAATTGGAGTGCTACCTTTGGTTCCTTTACTTCCTCATAGAAAACAGGTAAGAAGACTAGCTTTTGACATCCCTGACCAGGTTTGTTTTCACACGGTAGAAGACCTGATAGATTTTACCCTCACTAAGATCGAACAACCCCTTAATCTGAACCCCGAAACACGAGCTAGTAACTACTCTGAACCTGACGATTTTGAATCCGACGAGGAAGGGTCTAACTCAGATCGCTCAACTTCTCAATCAAAAGACATGGAGGATAATAATGACAATAATGAATAAAGGGGAAATCAACCTCAATATAATCAACCATGGTTGGACGGAGATGATATGGAAATCGCAGGATGGGTGCATAACCTATCTCGACATCCAGAAAAATTACTCCCCAAATTTGACATCGAAACCTTCGGATTTCCTAAGCACCTTATCAAGAAGTTCATATTAGATATAATATTGATGAATGCACAACATGAGGATGCAGTGTGTAGGATTTTTACCTATACCTTTGAGAATTCATCCTCGGCTTGGTATTTTAACTTTCCAGTTGGATCCATAACTAGCTAGATGAAGTTTCAAAAAGATTTCTTAGACAAATTTGCAGAAGAAACCACCACAGGAGATTTAATGGTTGAACTTTTTCCCGCCACCATGAGTCCAAAAGAGAAGGTTAAACATTTAAACCACCGACTTACCACTATCCTGAAAAAATTTCAACCTAAATCTAAACCTACCCAAAATTTGTAGATTGAGGTATACGCTAATGCTCTCCCTGCTTCCATCTCCATGTTCGTAAAAAGCGCTGCCAAAGATACCCTAGCCAAAAATTCCAAGGAAGCTAAAATGATTGAATTCGAAATGAAAGGATGCAAATAGGGTCATATCGTACTGACGAAGAAAGATACCAAACCTCTACCTAAGAGAGGACATTTGTTAACAAGACCCCCGGTAAAACAAATAGAACCAGGTCGTGATAAAGAAGGAGGATATCTAGAAAACCTGCAACGAATGATAACAAAACTCTCTAATGAGATCATAGATATGAAACAGGAGTTCTGGGGAGGGAAACCAAAATTAAATATCGTATAAAACCTTTCTTAAAATAAATCCACCTTTCAAATCTATAGAACCTCCCCTAGCTAACCTAAACATTGACTTAGAAACTATAGCATCTGGCTCTTTCTGCATGTACCACCAAGAGAATCATTCAGAAAGGTACTGCCCTCAATGGGTGCATGCTATGATATTAATGGATAACCAAATTACTAGATGAATTCTCCCTAACCTAACAACCTAGTGGCTCAGAAATAAATGCCATTGGTCAGGAAAGTCATAAGCCATCGGAAGAGATATCCATGTTGTTATGGGATTCCAACCACATGATGCCTTTCAATGACACCACTGAAGTACATGAACCTCCCACTGAAGTCCTAAATATGAATACATGAAGTAGAATTCAACCAATCCAAACTAATATCACCACTACTTAGTTATCTAGATGGAATCAAGTCGTCGATCACCCAAAACCCCTATTTTCTTCTCAAAATAATCCCACCAACATACACACATAGGAAGCTCCTAATCTAGACTATAATGTAGTGGAGGAATTGATGAAGATGAAGGATAATGTGTCTATCATGGACATGTGTAGGATTTCCCAACAAAATAATTTTCTGTTATAGGCCTTAAAATCGATAGAAGCTTCTATGAAAATCACTGACCTAGGTTAGGTCCCATCCCCCACGGATTTAAAAAATAAACTGTGTGTGAATGCTTTCTTTTTAGACAAAAGAGGAAATCCTTTTGTTCCTCCTTTCCTTTTAACATTTGAAGTCTTTAACATAAACCTATATAATTGCCTGGTCGAATCAGGGGCATCCTCAAACGTCATGCCATTGTCAATCTACAAGAAATTGAATGCAACCCCTCTCAAAAGTGATAAACACATTATACAACTAAATAGGACTCAGGTGAAGGTTATTGGGGAACTTAAAGATGTCATGATCAGAATGGCTACACACCCAAAATTTGTTCAAGTAATTGACATAATCGTAGTAGGCATCCTAGAGGCCTATGGACTGTTACTTAGCCGAGACTGGTTCGAGAAATTAAATGGATAGTTTAGTATGGAATGGTCTCACCTCTGGTTTCCATTAAAAGGGCATACACACATGATTAGGATCGATAGGGAAAGATATCTCAAACACACTGTTACCAATTTAGAAACTCTCAACGAACCTTCGTCGATAGATTTCCATGTGTTAAGAAACTACTCCTGTGATTATGATTTCGACAATTTCTCCCCTCTCTCATCTGATGTACCTCTCACTCAAAAATATGAAATAACATTTCAAGTAAATTTACTAGTAGTTGTAGAAGAAATCATCTTATGTCGGGATCCTTTGTCGGGAGCAATAGACAAGGGATATGAAGGCGAGAAAATGACTAGGCATGAAGAAGTTACTATTTTTTCCTCACAAGTTTGGATGATGCACTTTGATGGGTCTAAATCTCAAGAAGGTTCGAGCGCATGATGTATTCTCATTAACCCAAAGGGGAAGAAAAACTTATTATCCTGTAGATTAGAATTTGAATGCACCAATAACACTGTTGAATATGAAGCTTTGGTTCAAGGACTAAAGAAAGAAATAGACTTAAACATTAAGGAATTGAAAGTTTTTGGAGACTCTGAAATTATTGTTAGGAAAGTGAAGAATACTATCCATTGCAATTCACGTCACTTGATAAATTACCAGGAAGAGTTATATCGACTAATAGATAATTTTGAGGCCTTCAACATTACTGCTATTACCAGGAAAAAAAATGCTCTTGTTCATTTCTTAGGCACTGCAACCTTGAGATTATTTCCTTTAGAATATTATGAAGCCTCTAGGTTCACAATGGAACTTCTATACAAACCGTTGGTTCCTAACAACATTTCTAACTGGAAATTATTTGAAGGGGATGAACATATTGGAGATTTCTTGACTAACCAGGAGAATTTTAAGGATTTGGCCATCGATGACAAAATATTCCAGGAACTACTCACATAATAAAATCTCCACGAACAGAAGGAGGGTAAAGATCACTCTAATAATAAACCAAAGTTTCACATGATACCGAAAGGGGTGGCCAATTTGGAGAACCTTTTCGACCTAAGGTGAATATTTAGAGGGTCAAAGAATGCAAAAACATGGATCTCATGTTCTATATACGAGACTATAAACCTAGGAACCCCTGAAAACCCCAAGAATGTAAATCTAGGTAAAACAATGTCCAAAGAAGACATGAAATCTTATCTCAAACTTTTTAAAGAATATCAATATGTCTTTGTGTGGTCCTATCGATAACTAAAAACTTATGACACCCGCATTATCCAACATAAAATCCCACTAAAATCTGGAGTAAAACCCTTCCAACAAAAACTTAGGAAGTATCCCCATCTCTGGAACCTTTGATGTATCAAGAGCTGAAGAAATGGTTAGATGCCAAGATTATCTTTCAGGTTAGACACTCTGCCTAGGTAGCCAATTTGGTGCATCTCAGGAAAAATTCTGGGGACATCCTCCTATGTGTGTATTTCAAAAACCTTAACAGAGCATCAGAGAAAGATAACTACCCAATCCCTCCCATGGAACAACTCCTACAGAAAATGTCCGGCTTAGATTTTTTTTACCTCAGAGACGGTTTCTCGGGATGTAACTAGGTCTTGGGTTTAGAAGATGATCGATTAAAAACTACCTTCCTAACCAAGTAGGGAACCTTTTATTATAAACGCATGCCCTTTAGGTTGATTAAAACAGAAGAAAACTTCCAGAGGGCCATGGACGTAGCTTTTCGGGGATTGATTAACAATTGTGTGGTATTCTATTTAGATGACGTAACAATATACTCAAAAAACAAGGAAGACCACATTCAAGATTTGACTCAGATTTTTGAAAGGTGTAGGAAATACATAAGATCTTTGAACCCCAAGAAAACCATCTTTGGTGTAGAGGAAGGAAAATTATTAGGTTACATCATATCTGAAGGAGGAATTAGCATCGACCTTGAGTGGATAAAATAAATAGATCAACTTCCTTTTCTTCACAATAAAAGGGCCATGCAATCTTTTTTCGGGAAGATCAATTTTATGAGAAAGTTTACTCCTGACTTTGCTGAAACTGTTAAAACTTTACAAAAAGTGATTCAAAAATATGTAGAGTTTAAATGGAATGAAGAAAGGAGAGAATATTTTAATAAGATCAAGATTGCAATATCCCAAGCACCAGTGATGTGAAGCCCTGACTTTAGAAAGGATTTTTTCCTTTATACCTTTGCTTCTGATCAATCCTTGGCTGCAGTACTTACCCAAAAGGATGATGAAAACAATGAGGCACCAATATCCTTTATTAGCACAAACCTTCAAGGAGTTGAACTAAACTACCTTGCTATAGACAAATAGGCTTACATAGTATATAAAGAAGTCAAGCATTTCAGATCATATATCCTCAAGAATCACACCAAAGTCATAGTCCCTCACCCCGTAGTTAGATATTTATTCACCCAAAAAGAAATGAGAGAAAGG
Source organism: Picea engelmannii (assembly GCA_009831015.1). Taxonomy (NCBI): domain Eukaryota; kingdom Viridiplantae; phylum Streptophyta; class Pinopsida; order Pinales; family Pinaceae; genus Picea; species Picea engelmannii. The sequence continues at coordinate 967,295 of ML779728.1, forward strand.
AGGGGAAATTGGATGGCAGTCGTTTAGAAATTTGATCTAGACATAAAACTTGCCAAAATAGTCAAAGGACAAGGTTTGTGTAAACTAGCTGCTGAGGCCCAAGATTTGATTAATTCAGAAGACCCCGATTAGGAAAATGAGCTACCATTATGGTGCGTTGAAGCCCTATACGTACCTCCCATGCGAGAATCCTGGTATGGAAACCTGTTTTATCTCATGCATCATAGGTCTTTTCCGGAAAATCTAAATCCTAGAGAAAGGGGAACGCTTAGGTTAAAATTCTCTCAATATCGCCTCATAAATTCTGTGATTTTCTGTGTAACATATGATGGAGTGCTGCTTATATTTATTGAACAGGATGATGTATAAAATATGCTGAGAGAACTCCATAATGACCCAACAGGTGGGAATTTTATAGGAGAAACCAGGGCTCATAAAATACTAAGGGTTGGTTATTATTGGCCCACTCTGTTCAGGGACACTCACGCATATGCCAGGAAATGTAAAACTTGTCAAGCGAACGTCGGCAAGGAAAAGAGAGAAACCATTCCATTCCAACCGATGACTATATCCAGACCATTTGAGCACTGAGGAATAGACATAATAGGAGAAATTACTCCCAATTCTTCGAAAAAACATAAATATATCTTGAATGCTATAGACTATTTTACAAGATGGACAGAGGCTATCCCTCTCACCCACATTATTGAAAAAGTAGTAATACAATTTCTAGAACAACAAATGATAATGATGTTCGAACTACCCTCCATCCTTGGTTTTGACAACGCTTCCTACTTTTCTTCTTCCATACTCTTGACCGAATTATCGCTTGACAAAGGTATCATAATAAGATACTCTGCAAACTATTATCTGCAAGGGAATGGGGTAGCAGATTCAACTAACAAAAACCTAGTAAGGATTTAAAAAAAGACAATTATTGAAAATAAAAAAAAATTGGCATAATTCACTTCATAATGCCCTATGGGCCGATAGAGTAACACCTAAAGAAGCCATAGGAAACTCTCTTTACTTTCTGGTATATGGCAAAGAAGTCATTCTTCCAAACATATTGTATCTTCCATCTGTACAGCTCACCCACACATCAAGAGGTCAGCCCTCATCCTCTCTACAACAAAGGATTGATACCCTTCTCATGATAGATGAAGAAAGAGGAAAGGCTAAAGATAAGTTCACCGCTCATCAACTGACAATTAAAATATGGTTTAACATAAGGCCAAAGAAAACAGTTTTGAAGTAGGGCCCCTAGTTTTGAAATGGGATAAAGAAAATGAGTCTAAAGGAAAACACTCAAAATTTCAAAATATCTAGCTTAGACCTTTCCAGGTATCTGAGAAAATTGGGCTAGGCACATACAGTTTGCAAAATCTGAGGGGGGAACCCGACACCCTCCAGGTGAATGGCCAAGCCTTAACACAATACTTCTCTTAATAAAATAAAATAAAATAAATGTATCTTGTTATGTTTTGTTTAAGTTTCTTTTAGCATATATTTCGATCAGGATAAGTGTGTAGCTTTAGGGTAGGCTGATTGCAAACTCCTCTTTATTTTTCTTTTTCTTGTTATCTTCTTGTAATTAAGTTGTGTTATGTAAAGAAGTGGTTGAATTTAATAAATATGGTGAACAAGACTCTTCTCCTAACCTACACTTACATGCAACATAAGAGGCACTGGGTCAAAGGAGATATATATCTTGTCTTTGGATTCATACTACCTTGGTAAGTGATGAAATATTCACTTGGTGGTCTGGTAAAGCCCAAAGGTAAATATGGCTAGTTGGAAAGGATCACATGTACCTCTAGACTGGGTTAGGAAGGGCTTCACCTTAACAGGTTCGCCTTGCAAATAACAAACATCCTCCTCTTCAACTCACTCGTGGAATTTCTGCCAGAAGAAAATGATCTATATTAAAAGGAGTGCAAAATCCAAGAGGGTATGTAGATAAATCCACCGGGGCTATGGACACTCACTGACAGTGGAGAAAGGTCTGTGATGTCGGGGTGACTCCACCACCGATATGGATTCTCATTGGAAGTAGAGAAACACCGTAGTGAGGGAATAATAATAAATAAAAATGTCCTCAAGCCACTAGATGCCTTACCCAACTCTTTTCAAAGAAGGGCGCGGGTCATGGTTAAGAGAAACGAAGGTGGAAAAGGGGTTGAACTCCATAAGAGGATATGGATTCATGAACCCGAGAAGTTGTGTACACATTGATAGGAAATAATCTATTGAATGCAAAACCATATAGTTTCTCAACCAGCTTCTGCACAAGATAATCCCGAAGGAAGGAGAAGAGATTATGTTTTCTCCCAGAGAATCGCCGTATGTTGAGCGCTCAACACACCCTAAAAGTTTTGTAAAAATTTTCTCTTTTGGGTAGCACTTTATTTTTTTCTCTCTTTCTGAATTGAGTCAATTGTGTAGGGATCATTAAGTTTTCTTTTCCTATGTTTTATCATTGATCACATTCGGATTGGTTTGGATTTGTTGAATAGATTAAATTCTCTTCTAAAGTAGACTAATAATTTTTAACAAAGTATACACAACTAAAATTGTGACCCATGCACATATTATTGGCATCGGCGTGATCTGTGCAGTAAAATCGACCACACGAAAATGATAGGTGTCTATCACCGATAGTCGATGTATCATCGACATAGGGAGAATGGAAGAGTGGTTGCACCTATCACTGATAATATCTTGCGAAGAAGTTGTCAAAATATCATCGATACAACATCAACATCGGGGAAGTATGAAAAGGAAAACGCTAACATCAACATACCTAACGAACCTCCTATCATCGATCACTGATACATTCAGGGTCGGTGATATCCGAGGAAAACCTTAAACTATGGAAAGTTTTTACTTCAACACACTGTCGATCGTTGATCACGATTGATAATAAGTTTTCGGAATTAGGGAACTCTGAGGGATGAAATCACGAAAAAATGACCATAAAGAGTCGTCGATCGCTGATCCTCAACATGTCGTTGGCATCAGTAGGATGGGATGAGGTTTCTAGGGCCATGTCTAAAGAAAATCCTCGATTCCAAAGAAAAGTTTTAACGAAAGAACCAAAATCAAACGTCATGTGTCATGATCGCCCTTCCATGTCAGCATTGTACGAAAATCCAGGTTAGCATTGGAGCTTTTACTAAAAAAGGTATTAATGAACATTGTCTAAAAAAAATGACGATGTCGATCCAGTTGTTTAAATCGAGTCAATGATAGGACATCGACAGTATGATGGGACACCTTAGACGAAAAATAAGATCATATTTTTTTATTTAATAGGTCAATTAATGCTTTGATCAACACACGTTACTATCCTGCTCGTTGACCAAATAATATGAGGTTTAAACCACCGATGAACTATGTAGTACCCCGCTCTTGTGCCACCAACCTATGATTGCATTTAATCCTGAGAATGATTCGAATCTTGGTGATGGATTGTGCATACCACCTTTACGCCCTAAATTCAAGAACTGAAGTGACAAGGTAAGTATTCTCTATGTTTAAATTGTAAATACAAGTTTGAACACAAAATTCTGTACACAAGTCTTTCATTCCCGAAGCATTTGAAGGAGCGAGAAAGCAATTCAATAGATCGCAATCGATTTTTAGAATTATAAACAAGGTTAAGCTTGTGTGAAGAGGAGGTATGAATCGTCTGTATTATTTCGGCAGTCACAATTTTTTATATTTCAGTATCATTTCTGAAAGTCGGTATCTCACTCTATTCTTTGTGCAAGAAAAATGCCTCCATGGAAGCCAACAACCAGGCGCTCGCCGAGAGCACCAAAACTAAAAGAAGCAGAGGTCGGTGAATGATCTTCTCTCGGTGCTGCTAGAAACCTTGATTTTTCCACTAAAGTACAACCATATCCCGCACGTCTACTAAAAGGGCATTTTCCCAACCTCCTATATTTGACGACATAGAGGAAAGCACTGGATCGAAAGTGGTGCTCCCACAGTGGGGAGATTGGTTTAATAGAATCGACTGGGAAGATTACCCATAGTTTATACCACACAGTAACCCAGACGTTAGAATGCTCAATGACCATGTATTTCCGAACATTCGGTGATCCTTCCTTCACATTGTAGCCTGTCGAACCCTAGTATTGCCTTGCATTGAAACCTTGGGGTGGATAATCGACCACACAGATGCAATGAAATGCGTGGTCAATGATGACAATGGCATATGTGTTGGGGTTTTTCTCCCAATAGAGGTCTATAAACACTACAAACTTAGATACCCGAAGGAAATATTGTGTTATCAAACTAAGTTGCCTTGGGTTTTTTAGTTTGTTTCCATATTTTCCTAAGCCTTATATTTTAATTTTTTAAATTTCACCTCTTTTAAAATTGTTTTTTTTAGGACCCCCTTGATAAATAAAGTGTTGAGTCATGACTTATGTTTTGATCCTCATTTGAATTTGGACTTAGGAATGTTTTTGTTCATGACTTAACTTTTACCCCCTCCTCATGATTTTTCACTAGGATCGATCCTCTCCATGACTAGATTGATTTGATAGACCATTTTCCTCATTCATGCCCTCGTAGCCATGCCTTGCTGTCCTTTGCTTACCTATCCAATAATTGTTTGAAATGGAGTGTTTCCCACTCATCAGGAGTTTCCGTAGCGCCTTTCTCGTTCATCGTTTTCCACCTTGCGTTATGATTACAACGCTGATGTCATCTTCCTTGTTTTCAACACCAGGAGTTGGTTAAAATATGCCTTCAAGATCTTGTATTTACAAGCTCTGATAACGGTTTGTGATTTTGAAAAACTCAAGATTGCTGTGCTACGCAAACTCCCAGTTCTGACCAGTCAACAATAGTGCTACCATATCTGATGTTGAGGTAGATTTAGAGGCTAGGGTGTTCATGACTTCATCCTGAAATCTTGCTGAGGCTTCAAACAAATGTTTATTCCATAGGTATCTCATGTTTCCTCCTCTGCACATAAATTTTCAAAGAGAGTTAGCGCTCAGACTTTTGGATTATCGGGCTTGCATAGTTGAAGGAGACCTTTCCTAACACCATTCTATCCTTGTCTCCTCTTCTTTCAAACCTATAAATTTCACTACCTATATGTCAAAGTCTGATACATCTGCCCACCATAGCTACTGAGCTAACAACATCTAAACAGTTCTATCCTCTGCATACAGAGTGCACTACCTAGAGGCACTGCTTAACCACATTGTCTCTCACCTGCTTCCTTTGACACTTGAGTCGAGCGTTTTCTACCCAGTTTCAAAAGGCCGATTACATAGTTCCCTCTCATTTTCTAAGTGTTCAATACCTGCACAAATCTAAGGGAGGGATTTCCACATACAAGTTTTAGCTTACCAGTAATCAGTTTGGTTTAAGGGGATGTTCTTGTAAAAGTGTAGCTTTGTCCATTTGAAGCTTGACTTTAGGTCCTCCTAGTCATTACCACCCCATAGCCATAAGAAGCTCTCATCCTAAGATATGGATACTCCACAGATGAAGAAGTCACACACGGGGGGCAAGGTAGTTAGAACTGAACCTGTGGATATGCATATTTTTGAGACAGAGCTCGTGGAAAGAGAAGTTTTTCAAAGAGTGGGATGCCTCTCTTTCTGCCAAAATATGCAAAGAGGTCATCCTGAGGTGGAAAGGAAATTTGCCTTACATTTTGTTGTCTGAAAGACCAAGTTAGGGGATTTAGAATTTGAGGTGACTGAGGCCTCTATTTCAGCTGCAACATGAATCCCTATCATAAGTGAGAAATCGTTTAAAGTCATTGATTTGAACGCAGCCTATGCCAAATATTTCCTTAATCCTGGACATCAAGCCAATAATTTGTCTAAAAGTGTGCCAAGTAATCAATTGATTGAGGATTTTGACAAGATATTGAGGATCATTCAGAGATACTTTCCATGTGAAGGGAGGTTTAACACATCATACCAGTACCATATAAGGCTTTTGCTGCATTTTACTGTTAAAATTGAAATTAATATTCCCTACTATTTGCTAAGGAGCATAGGTAAGATTTCATATAGGATTCAATCCAAGTCTAAGGATGTGGATACTAGCATCTTCCACTCAAGATTGATTAGAATGCTAGTTTCTAAAGAACTGGGTATGAAATATATCTCATGGGAACATTTTTTTGTTGCTTCCCACTTCAAGTTGGATACAACAACCACTCCTCAATCACATAAAGCAAGCCCTTTATCATCCACCAGTGCTTCTAAAGAAGGTACCAGGAAGAAGAGAAAGGGAAAAGTTCTGATTCAATTTTCAGATGTCATCAAGGAGGTCACAGGAACTGAGGAGGAATCTTGTCATTCCCCACAAAGATATTTTCACTTCCTCCTCCACCAGAGTTAGAAGAAGTTCCTTCTACTACTAAAACTGCAGCAAAGAAAGGGAAGAAGCTACACTTCTCCTCTTCTCCTCCAGCAGCCAGTACCAAGGTCAGGAAACCTTTAACAAGATCATCAGTTCCTAAAGAGGTTTTTGAAGAACAATCCCTACCAAAAGCCTTTATCCTACAAAAGAAGAAGGGTAAAGGCATTGAAAATCCTGTGGAGAGGAAAGAAGAAACCCCTGTGAAAAAGAAGAAAGATAAAGGCAAAGGTATCAAGAAGCCTGACGAGATAGACAAGGCAATTAATATGCAACAGGAAGAGGAGACCATCAAAAATCCCATTGAGACTGTGAATGTCACTACTCCACCTGACAGCCAGATGTTCAAAAGATTAATCAAGCAAATTAGGGATTCTAGGAAGGAGGTGGCTCAGTTGAAAGAATAAGCTATGTCTGACAGGGTTAAGATGAAAGAGCTCATGGATGGCTACATCCACACTCTTGACCTGGCAAGGTTTGCAGCAAGAAAGGCCCAACCTCTCCATAGGTAGCTCAAAAACCTTTATAGGCAGAACAAAGGCTTTCAGTCTCAGAACATGAAGCTCAAAGCAGAGTTGCAACATTTTCAATATGAAGTGGCTCAAAGAAACTTGTAGGTACTGGTTGAATCTTATATTGAAAAGGATACACCATTAGCGAAGGAGAGCATAACTCCACTGAATAATCTTGTCACTGCTAAAAGGAAGAAGCTTGTTGTGCCAAAGGAGGATCATCCTTCTACAAGAAAGAGTGTTAGGTTAAGTGTCAGGGTAACGAAGTAGCTGGTGAAATGTAAGCCCCATTTTTTAAGATGGTTCCTTTTTGTGAGGATAAAGTGTTGTTAAAACACTACATATACCACCTATATAGGCTTCTAAGTGCTTATTGTTCAGAGTTTTGGGCTTTTTGTGAAGAATTAACTCCTTCAACAGTAATAGTGCAGACATTCCGTAGCACTATGGCGCTACAAAATAGTCTATTTTTGGTGTTCCATTGGTGTGCTACCTACAGTGCTACCAAATCACCTAAAGATAATGGTGTTGCTACTACTCAAGGTTGCTATCCGTTCTACACATGTCCAAGTGGAGGTGCTCCTTTTTTTTATGGTGCTACCGAAAATTTGCACAAAGACACACAGTGGGCGCTACCTAAATTCGCTACCGAATTTCTGGCAGAGACGAAATTTTCACAGAGATGCACCAGAGTGGCGCTACCAAAATTCGCTACCTAAAATCTCATAGAGATCAAAGTTTGCACATGGGATAGGAAGGTTTGGGGCTACCTTTTCTACTTGTCTAGTTTTGAAGTGCGCTACAAAATCTTATGAAATTTGGTTAAGGCACTACAAAGTGTGCTACTTAGAGTGCTACCCAATGAGGCTACCAATAGATACCAGGAATCTAGGAGGGCCAAGCTAACAAATTTTTGGATAGCTGATGATAGAGTGAATTGCAGAAACAACAACAGGTAGCATGATGAAAACCACATGCCCCTGAAGGACACATGGAAAACAAGGAGTTGCGCAACAAAGGGGGATCAAGTTAGTTTGAAGATTGGTTGGATTAATCACCAACACTTTCCTATTTTATAACATAGGTTGTTATTCAAGTTGTTAGATGAAATAAATTCTTAGAGATTTTCATGGGAAGGAGGCCAACTCATACCTCTAGATGTTGCCTCCCTCTTTGTTATAAATAGATAGATGAAATTCTTTAGTAGGTTTGAATGGTTGAGCAAGGCTCCCTTATATTGTAATATTTTGATGAAGTTACTATGATCTAGATATGTACTTGATTTAAGACATCTTGGTTAATGGAAATCAACTTCTCTTTCAGCTTATTTGCTTCTGATGCTAAAGTGTTCATGCTTTGAATGATTCACATGAATGGTTGTGGTGATATTATGGTGTATTTTTTATTATTATATTGTCATGATGTTTCTTTAGTGTCCTTAAGTTATGAACTCAATAAGATCTTGTGTTAAGAATCTTTCTTCCTTAGGTTGTTTGTAGACTTGATGTTTATAGAAACCCCTACATTCCTCTCATTGAAGTCTTCCCTCTATTCATACCGATTCCTAATTATTGATTAAAGCTAGCCAAGACCTTTATTGATCATGCATGCTAGCCCTAATTTCTGAGTTGGAACATTACCATTTTGAGTCTTTTCCATTTGACCATTTAAAACACTCTTACATTCACATATAACCTGATGGGTACTGAGCTTTCCTTCCATGCAATCTGAAGGTGATTTCTAGTGCTAACATTATTGGCGTTGTTGCTGGGGAATGATTTGAATAATTTTCCCTGGGATTAAATGACATAGTTTACTAGTTCTATAGGTGCATTAGAACATAGTATCTTGAATATTGCAGCTTGCACCTGGTGACTCCATTGTTTCATCTCTGGCACCTAAAGGCAGACATACGAGATCAAATTCACAACTACCTTTGGTTCCATCTGAGGCCGACCCAGAGAAAATAATAAAGAAGGGAAAAGATTCCCAAAAACATTTTTCTGTTGCTGCTACAAGTGCTTCTGGTCAGTTGCCTGATTCCACTCTTGATACTCCAGTTGTTATATCAAGTAAGATTTCTTTACCTTCTGCTGAATTATCTAAGAAACTTGATTTTGAAGAGTTTCCTGTCGAATACTCTTCCTTTGAAACTGATTTGAAAGAAGAAAGCATTGACATGTTTTCTTCCCCTGACATTGAAAAGTGTTTATGTCTTGATAGTTTTGAATATTTCCCTACTTTAGGCTTTGTTACCCCACCTCCTGTTAAAATTTCTGCTACCAAAGAAGTGAAAACTTCGTCCCCTTTATAGACTTTACCATCTTCTTCCAAGACTCAGCCTTCTACTGTAAAAACTGAAACCCCCCCTTCATACTTTCCTTCTTCTCCTAATCTGCACACAATCATGACTCCTTCTCCTCCTTGTTCACCAAGAGTTCAAAATCAAATGGCAGTTGTTAACCCCCCTACAAATAGGATGGATGCCATAGTGGCTACATGATACGCTCCTCTTTTCTTACCTCATCCAATGAATGATCTCCCTCTTGAAGATTATTTGAAATACATGCCCAAGTTTACGGGAGAAGAAGATACAACTACTGAGGAACATCTTTTTTCTTTCTACAACTATGCAGATAATCAAAACATTGAAAATGAGGATGTGTGGATGAGGGTTTTCATCCAAAGACTTTTTGGTGAGGCTAGGAATTGGTTTAGGGGTCTGGCCCCTGGATCCATTAATGGCATTGAAGCATTAGATGAAGCCTTCTTGAGGCACTCGGTGGACAAAAAGGACTTTTTGTACTACATTACTAAATTTGGATCCCTAAAAAGGAAACAAGGAGAGTCTGTCTCTGACTTTTCTAAAAGATTTAACAAAATGTACAATAATGTTCCTGATGAGATAAAACCCACTGATACCTCTGCAAAAATGACTTATGCCAGTTTCTTTGACCCCGAGTTTTTCCTTCTACTGAGAGAAAGAAGATCAACCTCCTTAGTTCATATGCAATATGCAACCTTGGAGGTAGAATCCAACATAGTGGCATCTGATAAACTCAAAGGGAAATATGATAGGAATAGAAGAAAAAGCAGAACTAAAGCCTCAACTTCTGACTCCTATACTGTTCATCCTCAAGTGGATGAGCTCACCAAATTAGTAAAATCCCTTTCTACTAAGATAGAGAAATTAAAACTGGAAGGAAAAAATACCTACAGAAATACTCAAAATATTGATAACAGAGGTAACTTCAGGAGACCAAATAATGCTCCCCAAATCCTTCCCAAAGATCCTAGAAATAGAGAGAGAGATGATCAAAGGGTACAAGCTCCTTTACAAAACAACCTGGTTGTTGATGAAGAAGGAGAGGAGGTAGAAGCGGATCATGAGATTCATTGCTTAGGTGACACATACACATCCCCACACTTGAATCAATATGCTTATGAGAAATCCTTGATGGATATTCAAATAAATGAATTAAGTAAGGGGGAGAAAGCAAAAGAAAGTACTAATAGATATAATCTAAGATTCAAGAAGAATGGAGAAAAAACTGATGCTCCTAATCAGCATGCCCAAAAATACAATTCTGCCAAGGCTGTGACAATTAGCAGTAAGGAAAAAGATACTCAAAGTCTACAAGTTCTGATTAGAAATCCTGCTCTTGAAACCAAAGAGATCCTGAAGTCTACTTCTTCCTTCAGCTTTGTAAATGAGATCCAAAAAATAAAGATCCCTTTACCTTTTTAGGAATTGATAAAAAATGAAGAATTTAAAAAATATCTCTCCAAAATGTTACAACCCGAAGCCTCTCTAAGTGCCACTAATTCAGTAAATTTGCAAGATGAAAAACTAGCAGTGATCTTGGGTCCATTGATAGAATATAGATACGATTCATCCACTCCTTTATACAAATCACCAAATATTCATGATAAGGTGTTGCATAATTGTTTGATGGATTCAGGGGCATCCCACAATCTCATGCCAAAAACTGTTATGGATGAACCTGGGCTAGAAATCACAAAGACTTACCATGACTTATATTCTTTTGACTCTAGGAAAGTGAAGTGTCTCGGAGTCATTAAGGATATTGTTGTGACTCTATTCATCTACCCATGAAAAGCATAGTCATGGATATCATGGTGGCTGATGTTCCCCCCAAGTTCGGAATGATCTTGTCAAGGTCATGGATAAAAAGACTTGGGGGAACCTTGCAGATGGATTTCTCATATGATATTATTCCCATTTTTGGGGGAGATCATAGAATACTTTATAGGGAATCTCAATTGGATTACATCATTAGTGATGAATCAAACCCCAAAAATCATCCTGCTTTTTCTCTTGATACCGATTTGGGATCTAGCATTTTACAGCTCACTGATGCTCCTGAAACTCCTCTTGAAATCAGAAAATAGTATGTTAACTTTTGTGAGGAGTCTCCTCTAACCACCTCTGTTTGGAAGATGTTCTTTGATGGATCCTCTTCTAAGGAAGGTGCTAGTGCTGGAGTGGTATTTGTCTCACCATCTCAAGAGACTATATCTTTGTCAAACAAACTAGAATTTGAAACTACTAATAATGTGGTAGAGTATGAAGCTCTTGTCTTGGGACTAAGGGATGCTAGAGATATGGGGATAGAAGAGCTATCAATATTTGGGGATGCTGAATTAATAGTCCATTAGATTAAAAATCTTTATCAAAGAAAGCACCCTAGGCTTAGATCTTACATAAATGAAGTGTGGGACTTGGTGGACAATTGTTTCTCAACTTTTAACATTTCATTTATTCCTAGAGAAAAGAATACCATGGCTGATTCTTTTGCTGTATCAGCAAGCAATTTCAGAATCCCCGTACCACCTAAACTCAAGTATGATGTAGAATTCAAGTACAGGCCTTCTATAATGGACAATGTAAAATATTGGAAGGTGTTTGAAGATGATCTAGAACTTAAAAATTTCCTTGAGACTGTTGATGAGTTTTTTGCATTACACATTGATCAGGATCATGATTCTAAAATTATCCTCATGCTGATGTTTTCCTCAATAAAATTGCTAATCATCATATTGTGCAGCTACCTAGCAATCATATTCCAAAAGGATTAGTTCCTTTGGAAATATTATTTGATGGAAATGATGTGGAAGTGAAAGGAAAAGTATCCATTGATGATGCTGACATAACTGAGTGCAATTTGGGCACATAAAAGAATCCAAAATATGTCAAGTTGTCAAGAAGCCTATCAGAAGAGTAGAGGAAAAAATATACTAAGTTGTTGAAGGAATTTGCTGATGTATTCGCTTGGACTTATGAAGATCTCAGAACTTATGACACAAGCATTATAGAGCACAAAATCCCATTAAAGGAAGAGACCAAACCCTTTAGGAAAATTTTGAGGAAAATTAGTCCTGTGTTGCTTCCTGTCATGGAGAAAGAGGTAAAAAAGATTTTAAATGCAAAAATTATCATTCCTTTGAGGTATTCTGAATGGGTATCCAATTTGGTCGCAGTGAGAAAAAAAAATGGAGAAATCAGACTTGCATTGATTTCTGGAATCCGAACAGAAGCTCTAAAAAGGATAACTACCCTCTGCCCAAGATCGAGCACATATTACAGAGGGTCACAGGAGCAACCAGGATGTCCATGGTTGATGGTTTTTCTGGCTACAATCAGGTCTCTGCTTTTCCAGAAGATAGAGAGAAGAGAACCTTTACCACTCCTTGGGGTACATTCATGTATGCCAAGATGCCTTTTGGTCTGATGAATGTAGGGGTGACCTTTCAGTGAGCTATGGACATAACATTTATTGGAAAGAAGCACAGGTTTTTTGTTATCTTTTTAGATTACATAACAATGTTCTCTCAATTTGATAAAGAACATTGTGATCATTTAAGAAAGGTTTTCTTAAAATGTAGAAAATTCGGCCTCTCTTTGAATCCGAAAAAAATCATTGTTTGCCATGAAAGAGGGAAAATTATTTTTCAAGATGAAGTGGTTAAAATATGCCTTCAGTGTCTCTTATTTACGAGCTCTAATAACGGTTTGTGATTTTGAAAAAAACAATATTGTTGCGTTGCACAAACTCCCAGTTATGACCAGTCGAAAAAAGTGCTACCAGATCCGATGATAAGGTAGATTCGAAGGCCGATATGTTCATGACTTCATCCTGAAATCTCGTTGAGGCTTCAAACAAATTTTATTCCACAGGTATCCCATGTTTCCTCCTCTGCACATAAATTTTCAAAGAGAGTTAGCGCTAAAATTTTTGTATTATCGGGCTTGCATAGTTGAAGGAGACCTTTCCTCAAACCATTCTATCCTTGTCTCCTCTCCTTTCAAACCTATAAATTTCACTACCTGTATGTCAAAGTATGATACATCCGCCCACCATAGCTACTGAGCTCACAACATCTAAATAGTTCTATCCTCTGCATACGCAGTGTGCTACCTAGAGGCGTTGCTTAACCACATTGTGTCTCCCCTGTTTCATTTGATACTTGAGTCGAGCGTTTTCTACCCAGTTTCAAAATTCCAATTACAAAGTACCCTCTCATTGTCCGAGTGTTCAATACCTACACAAATCTAAGGGAGGGATTTCCACAACCAAGTTTTAACTTACTATCAATAAGTCTGGTTTAAGGTGAAGTTCTTGTAAAAGTGGAACTTTGTCCCTTTGAATATTGACTTTAGGTCCTCCTAGTCATTACCACCTAATAGCCATAAGAATCTCTCATCCTAAGCTATGGAGACTCCTCAGATGAAAAAGTCACACAAGGGAGGAAAGGTAGTTAGAACTGAACCTGTGGATATGCATCTTTTTGAGACATAGCCCATGGCAAGGGAATTTTTTCAAAGAGTGGGATGCCTCTCTTTCTACCAGAATATGCAAAGAGGTCATCCTAAGGTGACAAGGTAGTTTTCCTTACATTTTGATTGAAGAAAGAATAGGGTAGGGGATTTAGAATTTGAGGCGACTAAGGCCTCTATTTCAGCTACAACAAGAGTCCCTATCACATGTGAGAAATGGTTTAAAGCCATGTCTTTGAACGCAACCTATGCCAAATATTTCCTTAAGCCTGAACATAGAGCCAATGATTTGTGTAAAGGTGTGCCAAGGAATCAACTGATTGAGGAGTTTGACAAGATATTGAGGATCATTCATAGATACTTTACATGTGAAGGGAGGTTTAACACATTATACTAGTACCATATAAGGATTTTGTTGCATTTTACTGGTAGAATTGAAATGAATTTTCCCTACTATTTTCTAAGGAGCATAGGTAAGATGTCAGACATGATTCAATCCAAGTCTAAGGATGTGGATACTAGCATATTCCACTCTGGATTGATTAGAATGCTATTTTCTGAAGAACTGGGTAAGAAAGATATCTCATGGGAACATTTTGTTGATTCTTCCCACTTCAAGTTGGATATAGCAACCACTCCTCAATCACAGAAAGAAATCCCTTTATCATCCACCAGTGCTGCTAAAGAAGGTACAAACAAGAAGAGAAAGGGTAGAGTTCATGTTCAAGTTTTAGAGGTCATCAAGGAGGTCATAAGAACTGAGGAGGAATCTTGTCATTCCCCACAGAGAGATTTTTCACTTCCTCCTCCACCAGAGTTAGAAGAAGTTCCTTCTACTACTAAAACTGCAACAAAGAAATGGAAGAAGCTACACTTCTCCTCTTCTCCTCCAGTAGCTAGTACCAAGGTCAGAAAACCTTTCACAATATCATCGGTTCCTAAATATGTTTTTGAATATAAGTCCCTACCAAAAGCCTCTATCCTACAAAATAAGAAGGGTAAAGGCATTAAAAATCCCATGGAGGGGAAAGAAGAAACCCCTGTACAAAAGAAGAAAGATAAAGGCAAAGGTATCAAGAAGCCTGATGAGACAAACAAGGAAATTCCTATGCAGTAAGAAGAGGAGATCATCAAAAATCCTATTGAGACTGTGCATGTCACTACTCCACCCGATAGCTAGACATTAAAAAGATTAATCAAGCAACTTAGGGATGCTAGGAAGGAGGTGGCCCAGTTGAAAGCATAATCCATGTCTGACAGGGTTAAGATGAAAGAGCTCATGGATGGATACAACCACACCCTTGACCTGGCAAGGTTTTCAGCAAGAAGGGCCCAACCTCCCCATAGGCTGCTCAAAAAACTTTATAGGCAGAATAAAGGCTTTTAGTCTCAGAACATGAAGCTCAAAGAAGAGTTGCAACATTTTCAATATGAAGTGGCTCAAAGAAACTTGCAGTTATTGGTTGAAGCTACTATTGAAAAGGAGACACTAGCAGCCAAGGAGAGACGAAATTTCTCGCTATGTAAATTCGCTACCGAATTTCTTGCAGAGACAAAATTTTCATAGAGACGCACCAGAGTGGCGCTACCTAAATTCGCTACCTAAAATATCATAGAGACCAAAGTTTGCAGAGGGGATAGGAAGGTTTGGCACTACCTTTTCTACTTGTCTATTTTTGAAGTACGCTACAAAATCTTATGAAATTTGGTGAAGGCACTACAAAGTGTGCTACTCAGAGTGCTACGCAAAGAGGCTACCAACAGATACCAAGAATCTAGGAGGGTCAAGCTAACAACTTTTTTGGATAGATGATGATGGAAAGAACTGCAGAAACAACAACTGGAAGCATGATGACAACCACATGCCCCTGAAGGACGCATGGCAAACAAGGAGTTGCACAACAAAGGGGGATCAAGTTAGTTTGAATATTGGTTGGATTAGTCACCAACACTTTCCTATTTTATAGCATAGGTTGTTAGTCAAGTTGTTAGATAAAATAAATTATTAGAGATTTTTATGGGAAGGAGGCCAACTCGTACCTCCAGTTGTTGCCTCCCTCTTTGTTATAAATAGATAGATGAAATGATTTAGTAGGTTCGGATGGTTGAGTGAGGCTCCCTTATACTATAATATTTTTATGAAGTTACTGTGAACTGGGTATGTACTTGATTTAATACATCTTGGTTAATAGAAATCAACTTCTCTTTCAACTTATTTGCTTGTAATGCTAAAGTGTTCATGCTTTGAATGATTCACATGAATGGTTGTGGTGATATTATGGTCTATGTTTGATTATTGTATTATCATGATGTTTCTTTATTGTCCTTAAGTTATGAACTCAAGAAGATCTTGTGTTAAGAATATTTCTTCCTTAGGCTGTTTGTAGACCTGAAGTTTACAAAAACCCCTACATTCCTCTCATTGAAGTCTTCCCTCTATTCACACGTACTCCACATTACTGACTGAAGTTAGGAAAGACCTTGATTTCTCATGCATGCTAGCCCTGATTTATGAGTTCGAACATTCTCATTTTGAGTATTTTCCATTTGACTCCTTAAAACACTCTTACATTCATATAACCTGATGGGAACTAGGCTTGCCTTCCATGCAATCTGAAGGTGATTCCTAGTGCTAACATATTGAATATTGATTTAGTGGTAACATTTTATGAGTTCCATGACACCAACAGGTTGATGGCCTCATGGTGGAAAGAAGATAAGAAGTTTACAAACATGAGCAATGGTTGGTACGGGATGACCAATATCAAAGAGCCATATATTTATATCATGTCTCTAATATGCCGATTATATGAAGAAATATTGTGCGCTAAGTTTTCGATAGCATGGATTCAGTATACAATAGCAACTTCAAATAGGGAGCGATCATTTCGAAACAATTGAGCACCGACATATTGCAATCCCAGACACCAAAGGATGGAGAAAAAACATCTTTTCACATGGTGTCATACTCATTGGATGTGATCTGTGTAAGGAACGTCTTCTCAGGCATGAATCTGAGTTGGAATGTTGCGAAGCTACTCGTTCATGTCTATTTCAACATTCAGTTGGAGAACAGGTACAAAATATCTTACACCCTCATATGCAATGAATATATAGCTAAAGTATATTTCATTAGGCTTACGAAAACAACCAAGAAAATGATTTCAAAAGTAGGACACTGGTACCTAGAAAAAACCACCACCTATGTTAGAGTGTTTGGGGCCATTGTCATGCCACATTTACTCCCCACTCATTTCTTGACCGACTCATTGTGGGAGATATATGTTATCAAACCATTCTCCAAGTATATATTGCCACTCTGGTAAAGGACAAAAAGAGAGTGTTCATACCCTATGGATTTCATATAGGGTTTTACATGGTAAAATATACTACACAAGAAAAACAAGAGGGTTTGAGCTAGTTGGAGTATAGATTCCCCACAGGATGATTTCACAAACATTACCCAAGGGGCCTAGAACCCCAACATGTGTCACAAGTATCTTCCTACTAGTCGTATGTCCATGATAAGTTTGAAGACAAATATTTACAGAGGGTGAACAGGACTAGGAGGAGGTTCTCCAAATAAATGCTAACCCCAATATGATGATATTCAAAGTGATGGAAATGAATGAGCAGGTTGAAATGATAGAACAAATAACTCAAGAAGCCCTCAGGGTTAGGAAAGAAAACAAAGGAGTAGAAGCCACAAAGGCACAAAGGAGAGGGACAATGTTGCTAGAAGAAGCCTAAAGAGTCATACAAAGGTTAGAAAATGACCCCCATATTAACCCTTTAATAGAACCCTTAAGGGTCATCCCAGTTGACACAATCAATCTCGGAGAAGAAATAAATGGCTCAAAGACAACTCCCCTAGAGGTGACCGCTCATCCAGAAAACCGAAGCATTATGCCACAACAAGCAAAGTCATTGGTTGCTGATACAACACAGCTAGGGGAAACATGAGTATCAAGTGGGACATATGTGCCCATTGTCATCATAGACCTAATTACCATATATGGCGATGAGGAAAGCTTAGAGGTTTCGCTCATAACCCTGGTACCAATCACAAAGGAGGGAGAAATAGGGGAAATATTTTCTCCAACTCTTGAAGCTTTGACCTCAGTTCCCCAAGAAGGTGACAATTAGGCCAAAAGCATTATGGACAATGAATTTCTCAACCAATCAATAATTCATCCTAATAAGGACAACTCCAAGGATGATTTGGGCTCTGGTGAACAAGAATAAGAAACACAACGATCGGAAATCAACATCTCAATAACCGATCCTCAAGTAAATGTTGACCTTTGCCCCTCTCCCCATCTAAATATGGGACTCCACCAGTTGACTAACCCCAGTAGGAGGCCAAGTCATGAGGAAATACATAATTTACCTCTGCTAAATAACTACAAGATCCGGTCATAGAACATATATATATGACAGGAAGCCTAGGAAACACTCCGACCTCGGGAGATCAATAGATTCCTGTCGTCTATATACAAGTGACCGCTTATGATACAAAGCGGAAAGATATGATGAGAATGAAAACCAAGAAAAGAAGGCTCACACTTGATAACACACTCCCATCACCACAGAAGAAAAACTTCTCAACACAGAAAATGCTAAGACAACTGAGCTGATTGGGGAAAGAATGGATATAACTGATGGAAGGCTGGACAGAGTGAAAAGGGATGAAAAATAATTAGTATCCGCAAAGAAGGAGTTGGATCACGTGAGCCATCTAGCAAAGTATTATCAGGATTCGATGAAGGAAGTAGTATTCCTAAGGAGTGAGTTCAAAGAAACATATGTGCAATTCACAAACGAAAGAAATCTCTTCACCACATGCATATCCGATTTTCAAGAAGATACTCTCATGGGGCTGGAAACTTTTAAAGAGTGTAGAGATGGTATGGAAATACACATCAGGCCTTATAGAAGATTGACTATATCAGTGCAGTATAGAAAGGTCGAGACTCATAAGAGCATGACATCCGAGTACTGATGGATAACAACATCTCCCAAATCAAGAAGGCAACTGAATATTCGGTGAGCATGGTCCAAAAACCTCAATGGAAGATACAGGAAAGGTGGGGAGAGTGAAGGAAAATATGGGAGAATATCAATCAGTATATGGAAAACATTAACCTACCAGAGTTCGGCCCACCAGAAAATTTCGACAATTTGCATGACATAGTCAAATGACATGCAGAGTAGGAATCGACATGGGAGGAAGAGATCTCATATATTTAAAGTATGACTAGAGGTCAAGTAGAGAAGCTCCTGGAATACCCAATCAAATCCCTCACAGTTCTACAACACTTAAGTGTCAAGCTCATCAGGTATAGAGAATGAGTGGTGGAGATAAAGGAAGTCTTCTCCACACCAATGGATCAACATAGGTTTCCCTATGCAAACACATGCGAAGACCTTTTCTTCAAGTGGGAAGAGTATGAGAGAAATCATCCACTGCAGTAAATAATCAGATTATCTCAAGAGAATGAAGAGATAAAGTCCGCCACGTGTCATTTTTTTTTTACTTAACACAACTTTTAACAGTTTTTTTTAGCTTAGTGATTCTTTATAAATAGGGAGATCGACCTCTTGCAAATGGTCGATGGTTTTGGGAAATAATTTTTTTTGAGAATTGTAAAAGAATTATTTCCATGCGACTTTTAATTAAGATGTTCTGTTTAGAACGAAAGAGTTTTTTTTCATCTAAAATGTTAATCTAATTGGATCGAGGAGGGATTGTTTCCGTATTCGAGTTTGATAGTGCTGTGATATTGAGTAAGAGTTGTTGTATTTATTGTTAAGTTATATTTCAATAATACAACAGTTCTTTTGTTCTAGATGATGAAAAGAAATCGATGTGTTGATATGTGATTGATAGTAGATCTAAGAGAACTAATTTTCTTAAACTCATCTTTGTTACGTATTTATTGTCCTTTCTAAAATTGTTATCTCAATCAATGATGAATGTATGAAAGTTAAAAGTATTATTGATAAGCTTGGAATAGGTCTGATTATCATTGGCTTCACACTGAGGTATAAGGGTTATCCTAAGCTCAACATTCTTCAGTATTTAGTAATTTCCCTTTATCAGCTGGCTTATTCCATCATCCTTATCTTACCTAGATTATTTAAGAGTATAAAAATACTAAAAGAGAATCGCTTAATCTCAAGGAGAAACTTTTCACATAAATATACACATGTCAGTCACCCACAAAGCCAATTGATAAATCAACTGGATCAAATATCTGGAGAACCATTCCACTCATCAAACACATTACAAGTTTAATTGGGCCTCTTCAGTGAGTTTGGTTCCTACTATTGAGTTAAAGGATTTCCGAACCCTCAACAGAATTGGTGCTATAAGGAGTGATGAACAAATGAATGGCTAACAATATTTATGATAATATATCCTTCATAGACTGTAGATTCCAAAAAACCCACATGCATGGGTAGTCATTATTAATACAACCCACATACAGAGAGTACTCCCAAAAGGCGTAACTCAACTCAGCATGAGGAAGTAGAACACCTATTCCTCAAAATACCTTACGCTCTCCCCCATGAGGAGTTGAACTAGTTCAGAAGAATCACAAGAGCTTACGCTCGAAAAATTGGAGCGTTACCTAGGTTCACACCCATGAATAGGTTTTTGTTAACATAGTAGAAGACATGATATATTTTAACCTCACTGAGATCGAAAAACCCTTTAATCTGATCCCCGAAACACCAACTAGTAACTACTCTGAACCTGACGATTTTGAATCTGACGAGGAAGGGTCTCACTCGGATTGGTCAAATTCTTAATCAGAATACATGGAGGATAATAATGACACCATTAAAGAAAGGGGAAATAAACCTCAATATAATCAACCATGGTTTTCTAGAGATGATCTTGCAATCCCAGGATGGGTGCATAACCTACCCTGACATCCAGAAAAATTACTCCCCACATTTGACCCCGAAACCTCTGGATTGCCTGAGAACCATATCAAGAAGTTCATATTAGCTATAATATTGATGAACATACAACATGAGGATCTAGTGTGTAGTATTTTCCCCTATACCTTTGAGAATTCATCCCCGACTTGGTATTTTAACTTTCCATTTGGATCCATAATTAGCTAGATGAAGTTTCAAAAATATTTCTTAGACAAATTTGCAGAAGAAACCACCACAGGAGCTTTAATGGATGAACTTTTTGTCACCACCATGAGTCCAAAAAAGAAGGTTAAATCTTTCAACCAATGAGTTACCACTATCCTGAACAAATTTCAACCCAAACCTAAACCTACCGAGGAGTTGCAAATTGAGGTATATGCTAACGCTCTCCGTGCTTCCATCTTCATGTTCGTAAAAAGGGATTCCAAACATACCCTAGCTGAAAATTTCAAGGAATCTAAAATTATTGAATTCCAAATGAAAGGATGCAAAGAAGGTAAAATCTCACTAACAAAGAAAGAAACTCAACCTCTACCTTAGAGAGGACGTTTTTTAACAAGACCCCTGGTAAAACAAACAGAACTAGGTCCTGATAAAGAAGGAGGAGATCTAGAAAACCTGCAGTGGATGATAAAAAAAATCTCCAATGAGATAATAGATATGAAAATAAGTGTTGGGGAGGGAAACCAAAATAAAATACCTTATAAACCCATTTTTAAAATAAATCCACCTTTCAAATCTATAGAACCTCCCCCAGCTAACCTAAACATTGACTTAGAAATTGTAGCATCTGACTCTTTCTGCACATACCACCAAGAGAATCACTCATAAAGGGACTGACGTCGATGGGTGGACACTATGAATTTAATGGATAATTGAATTCCTAGATGAATTCTCCCTAACTGAACAACCAAGTGGATCAACAATAAAATCCATTGATCAGGAAAGTTATGAGCCACCGAAAGAGACAACCATGCTGTTATGGGATTCCAACCAACTGATTCCTTTCAACGACATCGTTGAAATACAGGAACCTCCCGCTAAAGTCCTAGCTGTGCATATGTCTGGTAGAAGTCAACCGGTCCAAACTAATCCCACCAGTACTCATTTATCTAGAGGAAATCAAGTGACCGATCACCCAAAACCCCTATTTTATTCTTAAAAGAATCCCACCAACATACACACACATAATTTAGTGGAGAAATTGAATAATATGAAGGCTAATTTGTCTTTCATGGACATGTGTAGGATTCCCCAATAAAAGGATTTTTTGTTACATGCCTTAAAATCAATATAAGCCCCTATGACAAGCACTGACCTAGATGAATTCTTGCTCTTTAGAAAAAAGAGGAAATCCTTTTGTTCCTCCTTTCCTTTTAACATTTGAAGTCTTTAACAAAAACCTACATAACTTCCTGATCGATTTAGGGGAATCCTCCAACGTCATGCCATTGTCAATATGCAAGAAATTGAATGTAACCCTGCTCAAAAGTGATAAAAACATTATAAAACTAGATAAGACTTAGGTGAAGGTTAACGAGGAACTTAAATATGTCATGATCAAAATGGCTACACTCCCAAAATTTGTTGAAGTAATTGACATAATCATAGTAGACATCCCAGAGGCCTATGGACTGTCAATTAACCGAGATTGGTCCAAGAAATTAAATGGATACTTTAGTATCGACTAGGATCACCTATGGTTTCCATTAAAAGGAAATACAAACATGATTAGGATCGATAGGGAAATATATCTCAAACGCACTATTACCGATTTAGAAACTCTCAATTAACCCTTGTCGATAGATTTCCCTTTGTTAAGAAACTACTCCTGCGATTCTAATTTCGACAATTTCTTCCCTCTCTCGTCTGATGTATCTCTCACTCAAACTATGAAATGACCTTTCAATAAAATTTACCAGTAGCCGTAGAATAAATCATATTCTGTCAGGATCCTCTGTCGAGTGCAGCAGACAAGGAAGATGAAGGTGAGAAAATGACTAAGGTTGAAGAATTTACTAATTTTTCCTCACAAGTTTGGACGTTGTACTTTGATGGGTATAAATCACAAGAAGGGTCGGGAGCAGGATGTATTCTCATTAAACCAAAGGGGAAGTAGAACTTCTTGTCCTACAACTTAGAATTTGAATGCACCAATAACACTGTTGAATATGAAGCTCTGGTTCAGGGACTGAAGAAATCCATAGACTTAAACATTAAGGAATTGGAAGTTTTTGGAGACTTCGAAATTATTGTTAGGAAAGTGAAGAATACTATCCATTTCAATTCAAATCACTTGAGAAATTACCAGGAAGAGGTACATCGAGTAATAGAAATTTTTGAAGCCTTCAACATTACTACTATTCCCAAGACAAAAAATACTCTTGCTAATTCCTTAGCCACCACAACCTCGAAATTATATCCTTTAGAAGATTATGAAGCATCTATGTTCACAGTGGAATTGCTCTATAAACCGTCAATGCCTAATAACATATCTAATTAGAAATTCTTTGAAGAGGATGAACAAAATATTCTGGGAACTACTCACATAATCAACTCTCCACAAATAGAAGAAGGGAACATATCACTCTGATAATAAACCAAATTTTCACACGATACCTAAAGGGGTGGCCAATTTGGAGAGCATTTTCTACCTAAGGGAAATATTTAGAGGGTCAAAGAATGAAAAAACATGGAGCTCATGTCCTATATACGAGACTATAAACCTAGGAACCCATGAAAACCCCAAGAATGTAAATCTAGGTAAAACAATGTCCAAAGAAGACAAGAAATCTTACCTCAATTGTTTTTAAAGAATATCAAGATGTCTTTACGTGGTCCTACCTAGAATTAAAAACTTATGCATTATCCAACACACAATCCCTCTAAAATCTGGAGTAAAACCCTTCCAACAAAAACTTAGGAAGTATCACCCATCTCTGGAACCTTTGATGTATCAAGAGCTGGAGAAATTGTTAGATGCCAAGATTATCTTTCATGTTAGACACTCTACCTGGGTAGCCAATTTGGTGCCTATCATGAAAAAGTCTGGGGAGATATACCTATGTGTGGATTTTATAAACCTTAACAAACCATCAGAAAAAGATAACTACCTAGTCACACCCATGGAACAACTCCTACAGACAATATCCGACTCTGAATTTTTTTCCCTCCTAGACAATTTCTCGGGATATAACCATGTCCTGGTTTCAGAAGATGATCGATTAAATAATACCTTCCAAACTAAGTGGGGAACCTTTTCTTGTAAATGCATGCCCTTTGGGTTGATTAACGCAGGATAAACCTTCCAGAGGGCCATGGATGTAGATTTTCGGGGATTTATTAACAAGTGTGTGGTAGTCTCTTTATATGACGTAACAATATACTCAAAAAACAAGGAAGACCACATTCAACATTTCACTCAGATTTTTGAAAGGTGTAGGAAATATGTAATATCTTTGAACCCCAAGAAAACCATCTTTGGTGTAGAGGAAGGAAAATTATTAGGTCACGTCATATATCAAGGAGGAATTAGAATCCACCTTGAGTGGATAAAATCAATATCTCAACTTCCTTTGCCTCACAATAAAAGGGCCATGCAATTGTTTTTCGGGAAGATCAATTTTATGAGAATGTTTACTCCTGACTTCACTGAAACTATTAAACATTTACAAAAAATGATTTGCAAATATGCAAAGTTTAAATGGGATGAAGAAAGGAGAGGATATTTTAATAACATAAAGACTACAATATCCCAAGCACCAGTGTTGTGAAGCGATGACTTTAGAAAGGATTTTTTCCTTTATAGATTTTCTTCTGACCAATCCTTGGATGCAGTACTTGCCCAAAAGGATGATGAAAACAATGAGGCACAAATATCTTTTATGAGCACCAACCTTCAAGGGGATGAACTAAACTACCCTGCTATAGAAAAACATTCTTACGTAATATATAAAGTAGTCAAGCATTTCGTATCATATATCTTAAAGAATCACACCAAAGTCACAGTCCCTTACCCCACAGTCAGATATTTATTCACCCAATAGGAAATTAGAGAAAGGAGGGGAAATTTAATGGAATTCATTCAGGAATTTGATCTAGACATAAAACCTTCCAAAATAGTCAAATGACAAGGATTGTGTAAACTAGTTGTATAGGCCCAAGATCTTATTAATGCAGAAGACCCCAGTTGGAAAAATGAGCTATCATTATGGTGCGGGAAATCCCTATACATACCTCTCGGGAAAGAATCCTGGTATGGAAACCTGTCTTATCTTCCGCATCGTGGGTCTTGTCCCAAAAATATAAATCCTAGATAAAGGAGAGCCCTCAGGTTAAAATCCACTCAATATCTTCTCATAAATTATGTGCTTTTCTGCTTAAACTATGATGGAGTGCTGCTTAAATTTCTTGAACAATACGATCCAGAAAAGGTGCTGAGAGAACTCCACAAGGACCCAACAGGTGGGAATTTTGCAGGAGAAAAAACGACTCATAAAATACTAAGGGCTGGTTATTATTGTCCCACCTTTTCAGGGACGCTCATGCATATTCCAAGAAATGTAAAACTTGCCAAGTGAGCATCGGCAGGGAAACGAGAGAGACCATTCAACTCCATCCGGTGACTATATCCAGACCATTCGAGAAGTGGGGAATAAACGTCATAGGATAAATTACTCCCAATTCTTCGAAACAACATAAATATATCTTGACTGCTACAAAATATTTTACAAGATGGATGGAGGCTATCCCTCTCATGGACTTTAATGAAAAGGTAGTAATACAATTTCTAGAGCAAAAAGTGATAACGAGGTTTGGACTACCCTTCGTCCTCATTTTTGACAATGCTTCTTACTTTTCTTCCATATGCTTGAACTAATTCACCCTTGACAAAGGGATTATAATAATACACTCTACACACTATTATCTGCAAAGGAATGGGGTAGCAGAGTCAACTAACAAAAATCCTGGTAGGAATTTAAAAAAAGACAATTGTTGAAAATCAGAGGAATTGGTATAATTCACTTCATAATGCCCTATGGGCCGATAGAGTAACACCTAACGAAGCCATAGGAAACTCTCTGTACTTTCTGTTATATGGGAAATAATCCATTCTTCCAAACGATTTTATCTTCCATCTGTATAGCTCACCCAGGCATCAAGAGGTCAAACCTCATTCGCTCTACAACAAAAGATTGATACCCTTCTCATGTTAGATGAAGAAAGAGAAAAGGTATAAATCTAAGTTCACCGCTCATCAAAAGACAGTTAAAATATGGTTTGACAAACATAAGGCCAAAGAATGTTTTTTTGAAGTAGGGGACCTAGTTTTTAAATGGGATAAAGCAAGCGAGTCTAAAGGAAAACACTCAAAATTTCAAAAAATCTGGCTTAGACCTTTCTAGGTATCTGAGAAAATTGGGGCAGACACACACCGGTTACAAAATATGAGGGGGGAACCCAACACCCTCCCGGTGAATGGCCAAGCCTTAAAACAACACTTCTCTTAAAACAAATTTGTGTTTTTATGTTTTGTTTATGTTTCTTTTAGAATATATTTCGATTAGGATAAGTGTGTAGGTTTAGGGTAGGTTGATTGAAAACTCCTTTTTTTTTTTCTTTTATTCTTTTTCTTGTTATCTTCTTGTAATTAAGTTGTGTTCTATAAAGCAATGGTTGACTTTAATAAATATGGTGAAGCAGACTCTGCTCCTAACCTACACTTACATGCAACATAAGGGACATTGGGTAAATACAAAGTTTCAAAGGAGATCTGTATCTTGTCTTTGTATTCATACTACCTTGGTAAGTGATGAAATATTTTCCTGGTGGTATTGTAAATCCCAAAAGTAAATATGGATAGTTGGAAAAGGATCACATGTACCTCTAAACAAAGTTAGGAAGGGCTTCACCTTAACAGGATGTCCTTGAAAATAACAAACGTCCTCCTCACCGACTCACTCATGGCATTTATGCCAGAAGAAAATGATCTATATTAAAAGGAGTGCAAACTCCGAGAGGGTATGGAAATAACTCTGTCGGGGCTATGGAAGCTCACTGGTAGCAGAGCAAGGTCTGTGATGTCGAGGCGACTCTGTCGGGGCTATGGACGCTCTCTGGCAGTGGAACAACACCATAGAGAGGGAATAATAATAACTAAAACTGGCCTCAAGATAGTGGATTCATTACCTAACTCTTTTCAAAGAAGGGTGTGGGTCATGGTCAAGAGGAACAAAGGTAGAAAAGGGGTTGAACTCCATAGGTGGATCCAGATTCATGAACTTGGGAAGTTGTGTATGCATTGATAGGAAATACTCTATTGAATGCAAAACCAGATAGTTTCTCAAAAAGGTTATGCACAAGATAAGCCCAAAGGAAGGATTAAAGATGTTGTTTTCGCCCATAGAATCACCATTTGTTGAGCGCTCAACACACCCTAAAAGTTTTGTGAAGATTTTCTCTTTTGGGTACCACCTTTTTTTTTCTCTCTTTCTGAATTGAGTCAGTTGTGTAGGGATCATAAATTTTTTTGTTCCTATGTTTTATCATCGATCACATTTTGATTGGTTTGGATTTGTTGAATAGATTAACCTCTCTTCTAAAGTGGATTTGGAATTTTTAGCTAAGTATACACAACTAAAATTTTCAGCCATTTACCTATTATCGACATTGACGTGATCTGCGCAGTAAAATCGACCACATGACAACGAAAAGCGTCGATTGACGATGTATTATCGACATCAGGAGAATGGAAGAGTGGGTGTGTTGATCACTGATTATATCTTGTGAAGAAGTTGTCCAAATATCTTCAATACACCATCGACATCGAGGAAGTTCAAAAAGAAAAAACACTAACATCGACACACCTAACAAACCTCCCATCGTCAATCGCCGATACATTCAGAGTCGCTGATATCCGAAAAAAACCTTAAACTATGAAAATGTTTTACTTGGACACACCATCGATCATCGATCGGTAATATGTTTTCGACATCAGCGAACTCTGAGGGATGAAATCATGAAACAGTGACCATAGAGACTCGTCGATCATCGATCCTCAACATGTCTCAGCATCGACAAGATAGGCTAGGGCTCCTAGGGCCATGTCTAAAGCAAATCCCTGATTCCAAAGAATTTTTTTAACGAAGGAGACAAAATAAAACACCATGTGTCATGATCGCCCTTCTAGGTTAGCATTTCCATGTCAGCACTGTACAACAGTCCAAGTTGGCATCAAATATTTTGCTAAAAAAGGTATTAACGAATGTTGTCTAAGAAAAATGTTGATGCCGATCCACTTGTTTAAAACAGTGGACCGAAAGGACATCGATGATATGATGGGACACATTCGGCAAAAAATAAGATCAAATTTTCTTATTTAATAGGCCAATTAATGCATTGATCAACACACCTTACTATCCCATGCATCGACAAAATAATAGGGGCTTGAAACTGTCGATGGACTACGTAGTACCCCATTCCTGTGCTGCCATCCTGTGATTGCATTTAATCCCGAGCATGATTTAGATCTTGGTCATGGATTGTGCAGACCTGATTTACACCTTGAATTCAAGAAATTACATGACAAAGTAAGTATGCTCTATGTTTAAATTGTAAAGACAAGTTCAAACGCAACATTTTGTACACAAGTCTTTCATTCCTGAAGCAGTTGAAGAAGCGAGAAAGTGTTTCAAGAGCTCACAGCTGATTTTCAGAATTCTAAGCCAGGTTAAGCTTGTGCAAAGAGGAGGTATGAATCATTTGTATAATTTCGACAGTCACCATTGTCTATATTTCAGTATCATTTTCGCAATTCCTTATCTTTTTCTGTTCTTTGTGCAGGAAAAATGCCCCCAAGGAAGCCAACGACTAGACACTCGTTGAGAGCACCAAAACTAAAAGAAGCAAAGCTCGGTGAACGATCTTCGTCTGGCATTGCTAGACAACTTGATTTTTCCACTAAAGTGGAAACAGTCATCCACACGTCTACCAAAAGGGTGTTTTCCCAACCTCCTACATTCAATGACACAAAGGCAAGCACCGGATCAAAAGTGGTGCTCCCGCAATGGGGAGATTTGTTTAAAAGAATCAACCAGGAAGATTACCCTGATTTTATACTACACAGTGACCCAGACGTTAGAATGTTCGATGACCAAGTATTCCTGAACATTCAACGATCCTGCCTGCACATGGTATCCTGTCGAAATGCGATCTTGCCTTGCATTGTAACCCCGGGGTGGATAATCAACCACACGGATGCGACAAAATCATGATAAATGATGAAAATGGTGGTTGCGTTGGGTTTTTTAATCCCAATAGAGGTCCAGAAATACTATAAAGTTAGAGACCCAGAGGAAAGATTGAATATTGATTTTGTGGTAAAATCTTATGAGTTCCATGACACCAGCAGGTTGATGGATGGCCTCATGGTGAAAAAAATATAAGAAGTTTACAAACATGAGAAACAGCTGGTATGGTACGACCAATCTCATAGAGACATATATTTATCTGATGGCTCTGATATGTCGATTATACAGGGAAAGGGATTTCCCTAAGTTTTTGGAAGCATGGATTCCCCTGGCATACACTGTGGCAATCTCTGGTAGCAGCTTCAACCAGGGAGCGATCATTTTGAAACAATTGAGCACCAACATATTGCAATCCCAAACACCAAAGAATGGAGAAACACCATATTTTCATAATGCATCACACTCATTGAACGTGATCTACGCAATGAATGTCTTGTTAGGCATGAATCTGAGATGGCATGTTTCATAGCTACTTGTGCATGTCTATTTCAACACTCTTTCGGAGAACAGGTACAAGAAATATTACACCCTCATATGCGATGAATTTATAGCTTGATTAAATTTCATTATTTTTAAGAAAAAAGGCCCAAGTCTTATGACAATAGGTAAGAAAATGATTTCAAAATTAGGCCACTGGTACTTGTTAGAAAAACAGGATCACAGAGTAATAAAATAAAAATAATAAGGAAATAAAGCACAAAAGATACATAATACAATAGAGACACAGATATACGTGGTTCACCTAGTGTGGGCTACGTCCACTAGAGAAATTTCCAGGTCCTTCCTTTATTATTATCCAATAAATGAAGGGATACAACCTACAACAAACCAGTTGTAACTTCCTCTTATTTCTGTCATAGTCTTCCATCTCAGAATACCATATTCGCGATGATACATAGCCGTAATACATTTCCCTCATAAAAAAGGGTTTCCTTCTAGGAAAAAAACACTAACATAAGTTCTACCCTCATATCTATGACCTTATAATGAACGATCCAGATTAACAATTACATTACAATATACATTTACAAGGAAAATTTTCCTTCAGGGGCTTCACCCCGGAACACCCGTCGGGGGCCTACTTGCCCCCGGACCCCCCCGCTGAGGGGATGGACCCCGCATAGTGGGTAACTCTCTGCACTCCTCTGCGTGGAGGAGTGTACATTCTTCCGGGGTTTAAAGTCTTCATGGGGTATAAAAACAACTGAAAAGAAAGACCTATGAATCAAGAAGATATTCAACCTCCACAACCAACAATCTCCCACTTGGAGACTGAGATCAACAACTCCAAGGCTGTTGTATATGATGGAATATGATCCTTCTTGGACCTGGAAAATTTCTCATCTTCATCTTAATTCTTGAAGACCAACTGAAACTGAGCAGGAACTTAGTTTCTCCCTGGTTACTCCCTTTGTTAACATGTCTATAGGATTCTGGCTAATGTGTATCTTTTCCAACTTCAAATGTCCATTTTCCAAGATGGATCATATGAAATGGTACATGAGTTGTATATGATTAGTATTTGAATGTAAGGATGAGTTCTTTGCAATATGAATGGCTCTCTCACTGTCACAATACAACCTGCTATTCTCTTGCTTCTTTCCCAATTCCTCCATAAACCTCTGTAACCAAATTATTTCTTTACTAGCCTTTGTAGCAACAACATGCTATGATTCTGTTGTTGAAAGTGAAACAACCTTTTTCAGTTTGAAAATCCAACTCATTGTTGTTCCACCTATAGTAAAAACATACCTTGTGTTTCTCCTCCTACTATCTTTATGACCTGCCATATCTAAATCAAAATATCCCTGTAAAACAATGTCTGCACCTTCAAAACATAATGCATGAGTAGAAATACCTCTAAAATACCTGGGAATCCACTTTACTGCCTCCCAATGTTCTTTACCTAGATTGTTCATATATCAGCTCACAACTCCCACTGCATGTGCAATATCTAGTCTTGTGCAAACCATCACATACATCACGAAGCCAACTGTTGATGAATAAGGGACCCTGGACATGTATTCTATATCCTCCTGTGTCTTGGGACACATTTCCTTAGTTAATTTGAAATGGTTGTCCAAAGGTGTAATAATTGGGTTTTCATTTTTCATTCTAAACCTCTCCAACACCTTCTCTATGTACTCACCCTGAGACAATGTCAATTTGTGATTTTTCCTGTGTCTTGTTATTCTCATACCAAGGATTTTCTTTGCAACACCCAAGTCCTTCATCACAAATGAATTAGCTAATTTCTTATTGAGCACATTTATATCCTTCATATTAGACCCTGCAACAAGCATGCCATCTATATACAATAGAAAGATAATATAGCTTCCATTTTCCATCCTTTTAAAATAAACAGAGTGATCAGAATGAAATCTACTATAACCTTGTTCCGTCATAAGCCTATCAAACTTCAAATACCATTGACTTTGAGCTTTCTTTAGGCCATACAATATCTTCTTAAACCTACATACCAAATTCTCCTTCCCTTTTACCTTATACCTCTATGGCTATTGCATATAAATCTCTTCCTCCAAATCCCCATGGAGAAAAGTTGTTTTTACATCTAACTGTTCAAGATGAAAATCTTATACTGCCACAATACTTAAAATAGTCCTAATTGAAGTCATTTTAACAACATGAGAAAATATTTCATCACAATCTATACCTTTCTTTTGTCCAAACCCCTTTACAACAAGTCTAGCCTTGTACTACTTTCTTCCTGCATCTTCTTCCTTCAACTGGTAAACCCAGTTATTCTGTAATTCTCTTTTTCCTACAAGCAGCTGAAACAAGCCCCAAGTCTAGTTATTTATGAAGGAATGCATTTCCTCTTTCATGCCTTGCTCCCACTTCTTTTTGGTTTCTACCTGCATTACCTCTTCATAACATTCTGGTTCACCAAAATCAGTCAACAATAAATAAAACAATGAAGGAGAGTATTGTTCAGGGGGTCTACTTAACTTGGTACATATTCTAACAACACTTCTAGGAGTTTGAGGTACCTTCTACTACTGTTCTTGTACATTTCCATATTCTGGTTCCTTTGGAATTTATTTTTCAGTGATCTCATCAAGCATTGTGTATTCTGATTTTTCTTTTTCCTGTTTCTTTCCCTGCAACTGATCTTTGTAGACAACCTTCTCATTGAATATGACATCTCTACTCCTAATGATTTTTTTATTTTCATAATCCCATAAGAGATAACCAAAATCATTAACATTGTATCCAATAAAGGTACACTTCTTGGATTTTTCTTCAAGCTTTGTTCTATTTTCTTTATCAATATGGACAAATGATTCACAACTGAAAGTCTTCAAAAAAGAATAGCTTACCTTTTTACCTGTCCATGCCTCCTCTGGAATTCTACCATCCAAAGAGCTTGAAGGTCCTCTTTTTATTAAGTAAACAACAATATCTACAACATATTCCTAGAACTGTAAGGGAAAACCATCATGAAATCTCATACTCCTTGCACGCTCCATGATTGTCCTGTTCATCCTTTCTGACACACCATTTTCTTGTGGTGTTATTGGAACTGTATTCTCTCTACGAATCCCATGGTATGAACAATAATCATCAAACTCCTTGCTGCAATATTCACCTCCATTGTCTAATCTGAGACACTTCAACCTTTTTCGTGTCTCATTCTCAAACAATGCTTTCCATTTCTTAAAAGTATCAAAAACATCAGATTTTTGTTGAATGCAATAAACCCAATATTTTCTAGTTGCATCATCAATAAAAGTAACATAATAACGAGATCCACCAAGAGATGATACCTGATTTGGTGCCCATACATATGTATGCACAAGCTATAACCTTTCACTCTTCTTTTCTTTTCCGACTCTGAGAAATCTGACTCTCTTTTGTTTTCCATAAACACAATGCTCACATAAATCCAAATCAATCTCTTTAAGATTTGGTAACAAATTTATTTTGTGAAGTATCTGCATCCCCTTCTCACTCATGTTTCCAAGCCTATGATTACACAGTGTTGTATCCACTCCTATATAATCTAAATAGATAGAATAGTCAGTATTACTAGTACATAAATACAATGTACCTACCTTCTCTCCTTTTGCTATCACCAATGATCCTTTGGTGATGTTTCACACCTTATTTGTAAATATGGATATAAAACCTTCACTTTCTGACTTCCCTGTTGAAATTAGATTTTTCCTTAGATCTAGAACATGTCTTACCAATTTCAACAACCATTGGTTTCCATTTCTTTTCTTTATTTTTACCTTTCCCATTCCAACAATTTTTCATGGTGCATCATCACCCAAATGAACCTATTGAAAATCACCTTGAACATAATCTAGAAAATGTTTCCTATGGAGTGTGGCATGAAATGAATCCCCTGAATATACTACCCAAGACTCATAAATATTATCGATAGAAAGAATCAAAGCATCTTGTAACACATTACCTGTTACATTTGCTTCCTATTTTTTCTCTTGTTGTCCATCTCTTTGTTTCTTTGGAGCTCTGCAGTATTTATTTAGATGTCCTTTCTTCCCACAATTCTAGAACTCTATATTTCCAAATTAGGATTTGGAAATTCTCTTCCTATAATTCATTGGGTTCCTTGAGCTCTTTCGTCTATCCTTTTGTCTTCCTCTATTCTCCATGTTCAACACATTACCTGGTGTCTTACCTGTGCTTTTTTGTTGCATTTCCTCACTAAGGATAACATAACCAACATCATCAAATTTTAAAGTATTTGAACCAGAGACATAGTTACTTACAACCATGACCAAGCCATTCCATCTTTTTGGAAATGAACACAATATTAGAAGAGCCATGACCTCATCATCAAAGTCCACTTTTACAGAACTTAGTTGATTAGTAACTGTATTAAATTCATTTAAATGTTCTGTAACAGACCCACCTTCTGACATATTCATATTACATAATCTCTTCATTAGAAATACCTTATTGGACGTTGAGGGTTTTTCATACAATTTAGCCAATGAATCCATAATCTCCTTTCAAAATATTGAAAGCCATCGACGCTGTCAGGATCAGTCGTATCATTCCTAGTTCCTTTCTGTCAAGAACCTCTCATTCTTCACCATTCATGGCCGTCGACTTCTTTTCAATTGCACCCAATGGTAGGAATAGATCCTTCTAATATAAATAATCTTTCATAACAAGTAGTTTTGGACACTAAATTTCTCAACCCTAAACTTTCCATCTTCTTCCATTTCTCCCACTCTAACCAGGAACCCTCTTTTCCTACGCATTACCTTTAGCTCTAATACCGGTTGTTTGAAAAACAGGATCGTGGAGCAATAAATAAAAATAATGTATAAATAAAACACAAAAGATACACAATACAATAGAGACACAAATATACGTGGTTCACCCAGTGTGGGCTACGTCTACCAGATAAATTTCCAGGTCCTTCCTTTATTATTATCAATCAAATGAAGGGATACAACCTACAACAAACCCACTGTAACTTCCTCTTCTTTCTCTCACACTCTCCTATCTTATAATACAATATTCACGATTTTACATAGTCGCAGTACATTTCCCTCATAAAATAGTGTTTCCTTCTAGGGAAAAAAACCCTAACATAACTTATACTGTCATATCTACGACCTTATAATTAATGGTCCATATTTACCATGAAATTACAATAAACGTTTACAAGGCAATTTTTCCATCAGGGGCTTCGCCCCTAAACCCTCACCAGGGGACCACTTGCCCCTGGACACCCCATCTAGGGGGATGGATCCCACAGAGTGGGTAACCCCCCTCTGCACTACCCTGCGTGGAGGAGTGGGAATTATTCTAGGGCATGAAGTCTTCATGGGGTATAAACATGGCTGCAAACAAATACCTCTGAATCAGGAAGATAATCAGGCTCCACAACCAACAATATTACCTGAAAGAAACCACCACCTATATCAGAGTGTTTGGGACCATTGGCGCGCCACATTTACTCCCCACTTATGTCCCAGACCAGATCATTGTTGGAGAAATAGGTTTTCAAACCATTCTACAAGGCTATAATGCCACTCTAGTAAAGGAAAAAAAGAGAGCATTCATACCCTATGGATTTCATATAGGGTTTTACATGGTAAAATATACTCCACAAGAAAAACAAGAGAGTTTGAGCCAGTTGGAATATATATTCCCTACTATCCAATTTCACAAACATGACCCAAGGGGCCTAGTACCCCAACATGTGTCACAAGTATCTTCCTATTGGTCGTATTCCCATGATAATTTTGAAGACGAAATCTTTACAGAGGGTGCTCAGGACTAGGAGGAGGTGATCCAAAGAAAGGATAACCCAAATATGATTATATTCAAAGCAATGACAATGGATGAGCAGTTCAAAATGATAGAACATATATCTCAAGAAGCCCTTAGGGTTAGGGAAGAAAACAGAGATGTGGAAACCACAGAGGCATAGAGGAGAGGGATGTTGTTGCTAGAAGAAACCCAAAGAGTTATACAGAGGTTAGAAAATGACCCCCATATTAACCCTTTGATAGAACCCTTAAGGGTCATCTTGGTCAACACAATCCATCTCGAAGAATATCTAAATGGCTCAGAGACAACTCCACTAGAAGAGACTGCTCATCTAGAAAACCGAAGCATTATGTCACAATAGGCAAGGTCGTCAGTTTTTGCTACAACGCAGGTAGGGGAAACATGAACATCAAGTGAGACATATGTGCCCAATGTCCTCATACATCTAATTACGATATATGGCGATGAGGAAAGCTCAAAGGGTTCACTCATAACTGTTGCGAGGGAAAAACTCTCTATGGCCAAGGGTAAACCAAAAAAGACAGGTATGACTGCATAAATCAACTCAATTCCATTATATGCTATAAAAACTAATGTGTGAGATAATAAAGAGACCTACCTCGATCCAACGTTCAATGATGTTCCACCATTGAGCACTTCGACCCAAATCTTTATACCTGCAACAACTTCTCAACAAACCAACAGAGAAAGTACATAGTGACAATATAAGGGGGTTAGCACATTAGATAACATAATCCAATAATAAACATTACAAACATGCCCATGGATAATAATCATATATTTGTATGATACCAATAGGACGGGAAAGAAGTATTTCTATTAATAATTGATCAACACAAGTGACAACATTACAGACTTCCATGTCGGCATGGTTCGAAACCAATAAACCAAGTTCCTTCCAACTGGGCCTCCACCACTTCAATCCTCCACCAAAGGCAATCTCATAGGAGAGAGACAATGAGGTTCTCTCAAAAATAGGGAAGGAGCTTGGGGGTTGAATACTATGTTCAAACTTGAGGGACAAAGGGATGCAGACTCAATATGAAGTAATTTCTCCAGAGTAACTTTTCTCTCAAAGTCAAATGCTTTCTCCTCTTTTCCATAGCTCATAATTGTGCTTTTATAGTCTTCAAAATGCAGCTGAAGGGCTGAGTCGGAACGATTCCAGTATGTGAAAGTCTACATCATGTGAATAAAGGAGTTGAGGTCGAACACAATGAGACATCATTTGATTACCATTCATTGAGGTATACCGTTAACAAACGTGAGACAACCTACCAATAATAAAAGTAGGTATGAAATCACTGAGTACATTCCTACAAGTGTGAATAAAGG
This sequence comes from Picea engelmannii, assembly GCA_009831015.1. NCBI lineage: Eukaryota > Viridiplantae > Streptophyta > Pinopsida > Pinales > Pinaceae > Picea > Picea engelmannii. The sequence goes on from ML779728.1 coordinate 1,003,900, forward strand.
AGTCAGTGTTGAACACTTGAGAAATCCATTGATTAGGAGACATTGATGTATTCTCATCTGTCAATGGTGAGAGAGCCTACCACTAATGACTGGAAGCCTCAAGGTACTCATAAAACTCTAGGTCCCATATCCAAAATAAATGAGTTGAAGTATATGGAAAGATACCCACTGAAAGAAGAGCATTAAGGCATCTCTCATCAGTCATCATGAGGAACAAAAAAGGAGCTTCATGATTTGGTGGAGATTGGATGAAGAACATGTTCACAAACCAACAAACCTGTGTGTATTTCACGTGTACCAAATGCAAGCGGTATACGAAAAAGACCCTCTGAATAGAAGACAATGATGAAAGTTGTTGACAAAGGTGAGGAAACTACCAATAAGGCTAATGGAATCCAAGACACTACACGAATCCCAGAGTGTGAATAGATTTCTTGCCATCGAACATAAGGGAAATCGCCCAGTCAACAACCAATGATGGCATGTCGATTGTTGGGTTCATGGTGACCTACCCATGATGAAAGTAGGGCCAGGGTGCATGATAAGACCATAGTATCATGTGATTCTAAGACAAACTGAGGGTATGGCCGACATGAAAAGTCAATATTTCTGAGGAGTGGCCGACACGGGTTGATAGACTTCCTTTGAACAAGAGCATGAGACGTATGGTGGACTTTGGAAGCATAGAATCAATGGTGTAACTATTAGATGTAGGAGGCATCAATAACATTCTCTATAGGGACTGGAAGAGTAACCAGTCGGTAGAGAAAACTCTATAACGAGATCAACTTCCTAAGGCCATGCTAAACCCAAAATTATGATGACACAAGGACTCAATAATTTTGTTCTATGTTCAAAGGCGACACGACTACTGCCAATTATAATATAGTGCTCCCTTCCTGCTCGTCTTTTTTTGTATTTTCATAACAAATGAATGCTATGATACAGAGGAGGAAATGAGTGTTGCAAGTAAGAAAAACTAGTTCTAGTAGTGGAACTTACCTATGCTCAATGCAAGGAAATGCATGCGGGAGATGGACACTCGGGGTGATGTTCCCTCTAGGGTATAGCGTGCTAAATTAAGAAGGATATAAACAAGGCTCTACTTGGTTGAGGATGAAAAAACTTCTTAGACAATGATTTATAATGCAAAGCGAGAACTGACTAAAGGATCAATACTGCAAGCGAGGGCATGAGATGCAATCACAACATAAGGCCAAAAAATATCCTTTTTTATGTCGTTTAGTCTACTTGGTGTGAAAAAGGGGTAAACTTGTGCCAAATAGATGCCTTTTCAAATCCAATTTATGAGTGTGAAAAAGACAAGTGCACTCGGAAATCTTTTCTATTTTTGATAACGAGTCGGAAAAGAGCTTAACTAAGACTCATGACCTTTCAAATCCAATTTAATGAGTGTGAAAGGGACAAATCACTCAGCAATATTTTTGGTTTTTTAGACGAGTCAAAAAATATCTTAATTAAGACTCATGTTTGGGAGTCCACGGGGAATAAGGCCGCATATGCATGAGTGAAAAATGAGGCTCATCATAAATTCATGTATTAGGTTATAATAGACTCCCGATCCTAAGGAAAAACTCGACATGGGCACCAAATGACAAAGGGGATCTAACTAGGGCACCCATGTTTGGTAAGTCTCTACCATTTATTAGCGACACTACTTATAACAGACATAAGGTTCTGTGTTTCAAAATGGGTTCGTACCGAAGGCATAAAAAATGGTAGTTGAAGGATAATGCAAAAATGTACGATGGAGTGGATACCTATCCTATATGCTAGGTTATGAAAAAACCTTCTCGAAGTGATGAACAACTAATCATGATGTCGAAATCCGCAATAAAAATGAGTAAAAACTACAAAATCCAGCTCAAAACCAGTCTTAAATTAGTCCATTAGGTGAAAAAATAGCATGAAACTATATAAAGTGGGTAAAAATAGCTTATAAATAGTAATAAAATAAAAAATTACTATATCATTTTGATTTTTACCCAAAATAGTGCAATTTGGACCAAAATACCTCCAAGATTCAAGTGATGATTGCGGGAGCATTAGGAAAACGAACCGTCTGGATCAGGTAACTCTTCATCTCATCCTCTTCAAATTCAGTGGATTACATTTTTGAATTAGGTTCCAATTTTTTAGTTTTTGAGGGCGTAAATTAGGATTTTCGGTATATGCGGGTTGCCTTTTTTTAGGTCACGTGTATGACAATGTATACACTCTTGTGTGAACCACAGGTAGCATGTATTAATCCCTACACGCGACTATGTGCAAAGAAAGCCGCATACAGGTACACAAATGGCCAAAAAGAGGGGTTATAACTCAAAAATTGATTTGTTTTTTTAAGGATGGTCTTGGAATGGATAGAACGAGAGAATGAGGATGTATATGCAGTTGTGGATTGAGATCCGGTGGCTTAAGTGGCTCTAAAAAGGTGTGTCTTGTACAAATTTTGGGCTCTCAAAGGAATGAGGTCCCAAGTGAGGTCGTTGGAGATGTTGGTGGGTTACTGGGACCCCGATAGCGAAAGATTTATCCTTGATGGACAACCATTGAGGATCCAAGTAGAGGAAATATAATTCTTGACTGGTCTATCACACCGAGGGGAGGTTGTAAACCTCAAGTCACACAGAGCAGGGAGTGGGATGAATATCGAGCAGTATATCGATGCCCACTGTGTAGCAGGGAATCCCAAGGTGGGAAGCCAAGTCCCCATCCGGGAAATATGTAACCTCAGTTTGAAGATCATTGTGCTCATTCTTACCAGGATCATAGGTTTGGCCTTGTTGCATCAAGCATCGAGACCTCTTATGTTTTACGCAGTAGAGTGTACTAGACCCACTGTCTATGACTGGTGTACCTCACTGCTGACCAATATGAAAGGTCAGTTGACAAAGTGCAAACATGTGAGTAAGCGAAACTTTGGGCTTTTCTTCTATCCTTTGCAACTTCTTTTTCAAGCAGATTCCAGGTCTGAGACCTAGAGTGGAGATATTTCCTAGAGAACCACGTGATCCAGCCATGGCACGGTGGATCAAGGTCATGAGATGACAGAGGGGAGGTAGGGTATCAACACCCTACAACGATGATTTTTTCTTGTTGTGGTGGTGGAAAGTCATTTCTCTAGACGACTATCCCTATGCGAGGATCGATTTTAGAGGAGATATAGATATGCCACTTCCACCAGGGGTCGCCTACGATGATATAGGTAACAAGCTTTTAAATATTTCATTTTTTTTTAATTTTTGTATTTAAGGAGCAATTTTTTTTTTTTTTGATGGTGCTTAATTATTAACTAGACACTTGTGTAATAGATGGAGGAACTCAGGAGATGAGGCGGCAGGAGGAGAAGCGGAGAGAGTCCTACAAAATGTGCAGGGAAACCTGTCTTGTTTGACACAAAGGATTCCTATGGTTTAGGTAGAGGATCTACCTGAAGCCATGCAACGACAGGTGGTTTGTGTACCTAGAGCATGGGTATGACTCTTCCAGTGTCTCGCAAATGCCATGGTTTTCTACCATGACACACATCCAACACCTCAGGCGTATATGTGTATTGAGGGTTTTAGCCCCAATTTTGTAATATAAATACCATATTTTGAAATATATAAAAAGGGATCTTCGTCTTTGCTTATATCTTACAATGTGTACATTGATTTAATGGTTTTGTTTGCTTTATTAATGTGACAAATTCCAATCTAGAACATAATTAGCATAGGCATCAGATACATGATTAGAACTCCTAGGAATTTGATAATATGTAATAAAATCAAATTGTCTCTCTAAAAGACATACCCGTAGGAATCGATGGAGTAAAGTAGGATCACGCACACGGTAACGACCGTTCAACTGACATACTACTAACTGGGAATCTAGGTGAACTTCTAAAGAGCGAATACCATGTGATATAGCATCGTGCAAAAGTTCTATGATGGCGCTATATTTGGCCACATTATTCGTGGATGGCCCTAGGAATACGCCACCTGAAGACACCAACAGACCCTTGGGTGAGTAAACAACCCAAGCAGCGGAAGCCAAGTTCCATTTATGACGAATGGATCTGTCTGCGAATCCTAGGTAGACCGAAGACTCCGTTGACATTTTCCAACAAAGGGAAAACTTGATAAGCAAGCCAAAGACAAAAGAAAAGGGGAAAATAGATGTATATACACTAAATTTACATTAGTATACAGAGCGTTCCTCCCAATCCTAGGGCTCAAGCATAGTACCTTTTCAAGTAGAGCCCATTTCTGGGCTCGACCAATTTATTCCCTTCATAATCTTCTAGCTCGTAGGCTCCTTTTTCTATAACATGTTGCACGATGTAAGGACCATGCCACATGGGTTTAAAATTGCCTGCCCCTAGCAGTTCTTTGGCTTAGTCATACAAGAGGACCAAGTCACTCTCAGTATACAACCGTGGATATACAAAATTGTCATACTGAACCTTGACACGTTTCTTGTTTGCCTCGATAGCCATAAAGGTGTCTCGACGTTGCTCGTCAAGACTCTTTAAGTGCACAAGGCATCGCTCTAAATATGAAGTGTTAGGTAGGAGCTCGACTTACAATTTGAGAGAAGGGATTTCACATTCAAGAGGAAGGATCGAATCCACATCATTCACTAACTGAAAGGGGGAAAAACTGGTGGTAGTCTTAACATATGTTCTATATGCCCAAAGCGCAGGATATAACATGATGTTCCAATTGGAATTACTCCGACTGACAGTTTTTTGCAAAATGGTCTTGAGAGACTTGTTGATGACCTCTACTTGTCCATTCTCCTAGGGGTAATAAGGAGATAAATGACCATGTCTAAACCCCAGCTTAGATGCTAGTTCTACCATCATTTCATTCTGAAAGTGACTACCATGATCACTGAAAATATCACTCGGGGTACCGAACCAGACGATAATTTTGTTGAGTACGAAGAAGGCTACAGTCTTCCCATCGGATTTTATGATAGGCATGGCCTCGGCCTACTTAGTAAGGTAGTCGATGGCCACGATAATGTGTTGATGCCCCCTAGTCAAAGTTGGGTTGCAATCGATGAAATCTACCCCCCACTTGGTGAAGTGACCAACGATAATGACTAGGTGAAGAGGGGATGGGTGCGAGAACATTTTCCGAGTGAACACCTGGCAGGGGTGATACTTCTTAACCACTTTGATACAATCTTTAAAGATAGTAGGCCATAAATAACCAACTCGTAGGATTTTTTGGGCTATCGCAAGCCTGGATAGCTGACCAACATAAGCCTCTTTGTGGATATCATTTAGGACTGACTCGGCTTCCTTGTGAGTTAAGAAACGATACTAGATATTGTCTATTCCTTGGTGATACAAAGTGTCACCGACGATGGTATATATTTTGGCTTGGTATCTAACATTTTTCCAATCATCTCGTAAGAGATGCTGAGCAAACTTCAAGGTTTGAAGATACAAAACAATGTCTCCGTACCAAGGGTTGGATGATGAGATAAGGAAAATGTGTTCATCTGCAAATGAATCAACATGGATAACATCATCGTCTAATCGTGGAAAATCGGATATTAAATCTGCAAAAACTAGCAATTTCTTGGAACTGGCCGAAGCAAAGTCGAGATCGAACTCTTGTAAGATGACAATCCATTTATTATATTCCCCCCTATGATATGCCTGGTAAGGATGTATTGAAACTAATTGACATCAACAACCACAATAGTCTTGCAAAGAAATATAGAGTGACATAACGTTGGACTGTGCGAATGACAACCAAAGCTAGATTTTCAATGTGAGAGTAATTAAGCTCAGGACTGACTAAATTTTGACTAAGATAGTAGATGACGTTCTCATGGAGCTCATCATCCTTTTGAACTAGAACCATACCAATCATCTCTTCACATGGGGCAATATACAACAAGTAATCTCTACTGTAATTAGGGGATTTCAACAAAGGGGTCGATACCAAGGCTTTCTTCAAAGCGTCGAAAGACTCCTCGGCTCGCTCATCCCAGATAAAATGGGTGTCCTTCTTCAAGAGGCACATGAAACCCTTAGTGATATTGGCATAACTCACTATGAACCAACATAGAAAGGTAGCTTTCCCCTATAAACCTTGAAGTTGTCTAATCTTGCACAGGGGAGGAAACTGAAGTATTTCCTCAACCTTAAGAGGATCTACCATGATCCCGATATCGAAAACTAAAAATCCTAAGAGACGACCAAACTTAACGCAAAAGATGCATTTGTGAGGGTTTAACCGGATTCTATAGTAACGACATCTTTCAAAAACTAGCCAAAGGTGTATAACATGATCTACTCTCTTGCGATATTGAGCAGCAAGATTATCAAGGTAGGCTTCGACTATATGCTTGAGATCGTGAAAATAGAAAGTCATGGTGCATTAGAAGGTTTCTCCAGTGTTTTTAAGGCCAAACGGCATTTTCCGGTATGCAAAAGTACCCCAAGGACATATAAATGATGTCTTGTGTTGGTCCTCAGGCTTGATCTAGATTTGGTTATACCCTGAAAATCCGTCCATAAAATAAAATATCTTGCTTCCTGCATACTCATCGAGAATTTGATCAATGAAAGGCATGGGGAAGTTATCTTTAGGACAAGCCTTGTTCAGGTCACAAAATTCCATACACACACGGATGGTTCCTTGCTTTTTATTCATGGGAATGAGGTTAGATACCCATTCAATCAAGGGAACCAGGTAGATGAAGCCAACGTTAAGTAGCTTCTCCACCTCTGCTTTAATAGCAGGGGCCTTCCTGGGATTTATAGCTCTAAGACATTGTCGAATAGGTTTAGCATCCAGGTAAGTTCTAATATCATGTTCGAAAATACGAGGGTCGATCCTTGGCATCTCTTCATATGACCAAGTGAATACATCTCGAAATTCTTTGAAGCGTTTGGTGTAGATCATAGTTTCTTTTGGCGAACAATCTGCACCTATATTACGTTCTCAATCTTGCCAGGGGTACGAGAGATATCGATCGAGACGGTAGGAGAAATACTTGCCATATTTCCTTTGGCATAAATGCAGTGCATATCAAGTGGAACTACTACGTGACCAACTATCTCACTCAAGGTAGACCGAAAGTCATCTTTCTCGATTCTTTCAAGACTTGGGAGGAAATATGATCGATGATGCATATCATCCCAAGGTATCTCAGGACCATTCATGGCTTCAAGGATGGCTTCATCCGAAGGCAAAGTCTCATATAGACAATCATTCGAACAAGACAACGAGGTGGCCTATACAGGCCTAAGAACAACATCCTCCTCGTCTGTCGGTGAGGTAACAGGATCGGGATTGGTGGAAGAGTCAAGAAAAACTTGATACACAATCTTTGTTGCCAATAGTGGCATGGCCATGCCAGTATGCGTCTGACCTTCACTCGACGAGTTCAGAGAAGGTAGGGTCCGTGGATCACTAATATAGGAAGTGCGGAAAGGAATGGACCTCCCTATTAAATCAGGCCTACTAGACATTGTGTAAACATGGTGAATCGGTGTCGAGAATTCGAAGGTACCCATGAGGGAACAATACATTCCGACACCGATATTCTCAATTGTTGGCTAAGAATTTTTTATCACAGGGATCGATGGTCCAACATATGCGTTAGGACTAGAGTACACAAAGGATAACTATTTGATAGTCACGATCTCCCCTTGATGAGGAAAACAAAGTGTACGGAATATGAACGATACGACAGTGACCATAGCATAGGTCCAATTGTGACCTAGTAACGAGTTATAATCAAGAGTCGCATCAACTACCTCTACCTCCACCTCTACCGTCTTCCAACCTAAATGGAATGAAAAGGCAGGGATAATACCGTGAGGGTGGAAGGAATGACCGTCAAATGCATTCAACATGTTCGACGACTAGGAAAGGGTCATAGAACCGAGTGATTTCCAATAGACCAGGGACATCACGCAGGTAGCAACACCTTCATCAATGACCACGTGTTTGATAGTATACTTGGAATACTCCACGTGGATTTGGAAAGCCACATGGTAAGGTAAGTGAGGCTTCACATCTGTGATGTCAAACTTGATAACTTTTGAGCCACTAGGTTCAAGAGCTCCTAAGGCAGAGAGTAAGGCATTCCTCTATGATGGACATGTCTGGAGTACCTCCAAAGTCAACATTGCACAAGGGTTTTGGCCCAAATCCTCAAAGATAGAGTAGTTTTGGGAAGCTCTAACATTAGGGTTGTGAGTAGAGTTCTTGATTATTCCTTTCGAAATACGAGTCAATGGCTCTGGTTTCTCAATCTGTAGGTTCGTCTCCAGAGGGGGAGGAGGAGCTTATAGACTGGTACTATCTTTTGAAGAGCTATAATCTCAAGAGCGGGTGGCTATATCAATTTTCATGTCGACCATATTGATACAAACACGGTCACCATCTTGCGATGGTGGGTTTTGACTTCCACCAGGCGCATTTCCAGTGTTCGAAGAGCTGAAGGCTAAGTGGTGGTTGTGTGGGAATGGATTTGTCATCACAACGGGTGGTAGATTTAAAATCCTCACAACCTATGTGAGTTTGGGGCATAAATGTGTAAGGTGGTCATCGGTACAAAGTTTACAAGAAAACTTCACCTTACGTTTCTCTTTCTTTCCCTCTCCAGCATTATCATTCTGCTTCCCCTTATTATCTTTGTCCTTGGGTTTGTTACCATTTTTCCCACCCTTACGATTGTTTAGACCTTTCCTTTTATTCCCATCTGGTTGCTGATCACCGTTTGGGTTTTTTGATGATTGCACATAATGTACATCCACCAACTAGGTCGGTTTGGAGGATGCATATGAAGCTGATCCTCCGGTAGACTTCATCACTAAGTCTATGGAATTTACATTGGCAGACCCTATAATTCCATCGGTGTTAAGAACCAAATATCAATATAGCATAGAAAAACCTCAAAAAAAGTACTCAACGCCTTGAAAAAGAGATAATTTCAGATAATAAGCCTCTTCGAGGGGGCAACCTCCTTTTACCCCACTTAAATGTTCAAGTACAACATGATTCCAAATGAAAATGTCTCCTTGGTATATATAGGAGACTAGGAGTTATAATTACAACTAATGGAATAAAGCCGACATAAATAAAATAACATTACTAATGTAATATGCCCCAATTAAGGGGTAATGAGCCAATATTAAGGCTTAACATGCCCCTCCCCTTGAGAAAAGTGTTGTCCACAATGCTTGAGTAACTATGGATGCTTATGTATAAAAGAATCATCTTCCCAAGTGGAATCTTCAGCCGGTAGTTTCCTCCATTTAATGATCTCTGAAATGGATCTATTCCTCAGCTGGCGAATTCTTGTGTTAGTGATGGCTTCAGGGTCCAATATGATTTTTCCTTCCTCATCGAGTTCTGGAAATATAGTTTGAACTAGGATCTTGTCACCTATAACCTTCTTTAAGTATAAAACATGGAAAACTGGGTGTACTCATGAAGATGCAGGCCAATTTGTATGCCTTAGTACCAATCTTTTGCAACACCTTATAAGGGCCATAGTACTTTGGTGATAATTTATTATCCTTCTTGGCTTGTTTGTGGGACATCTGTTTGTATGGTTGTAGTATTAAAAACACCCAATCCCCTACTTCAAAACTTCTTTCACTACGATGTTCATCTTCTTGTTGTTTCATGCGATTCTATGCCATGGTCAGGTTGTCCTTTAAGATTTGGAGAACTTGTTGTTGATTCTCGATGTGATATTCCACTGCTTGAACCTTAGATTTTTCCTTTAGAGAAGAAGTGATGGAAGGAGGGTGGTATCCATAAAGTGCCATAAATGGTGTCATTTTTGTTGCAGTATGAAAGGAAGTGTTATACCACCATTCTGGCAAGGGTAACCATTTGAACCATTGTGTTTGTTTACTAGAGACAAGGAAACGAAGGTAGCCTTCTAGAAATTTGTTCACTATATTGGTTTTCCCATCAGATTGAGGATGATAGGATGAGCTATGAGCCAATTGAGTATCCAAACAAGAAAATAATTCTGTCCAAAAATGTCCAGTGAAGATGGGATCTCTGTCACTTACAATAATCTTTGGGTTTCCATGTAGCTTTTGAATTGTCTTCATGAATGCGGTGGCAACTATACTAGCTTTGAAGGGATGAGAGAGTGCACAAAAGTGTGCGTACTTGGTTAGTCTATCAACAATCACCATGATGACACTCTTTCCTTTAGACTTCAGTAAACCTATGATGAAATCCATAGAAACCTCCTCCCAGCCCTGACTTGGGATGGATAATGGTTGTAAAAGACCCGGGGTCTTAATTGTTTCCACTTTATTTTGTTGGAAAAAAAAACATTCTGCCACAAACCTTTGAACCTCAGTTTTAAGGCCATCCCAAAAAAAATCCTTCTTGACTCTATGGCAAGTTTTCAAAAATCATGAGTGCCCTCCTACTGGAGAGGTGTGCAATTCCAATAGTACATTTTGTTAGAGTTGGGAGTTCTTACATAAATATAAGCGATCTTTGTACCATAGTAAATACTTTTTCCATGTAAATGTATCTGATGCACTGGAATCCTGCTGCAACCTTTGAATGCAATTCCACACTTTTTCTTCATTCTTCCATTCATCCCTTGCTTCTATTATCCAATCGGGTTGGATGATCGAGATAGCACAGAGAAAGGCCTCAACATATTCATCCTTTATTGAGAGTGCATCTGCCACAACATTTAGCTTCCCCTTTTTATAGACGATTTCAAAATCATAACCCAATATCTTGGTTACCCATTTTTGTTGTTCTTCTGAAGATAGTCTTTGTTCCAAGAATTATTTAAGACTATCATGATCTATTTTGACCTTGAAGTGCCTACCTATTAGGTAAGGACGCCATTTCTTCAATGCATGTAGTATTGGCAACATTTCCTTCTCATAAATGGGTTTGTGTAAGTCCTTTCCCTTGAGTGGTCGACTTTCAAAAGCCAGGGGCCTTCCTTCTTGCATTAGGACAACACCAATTCCATTTCTCGAGGCATCACATTCCACAATAAAAAAATTTGTGAAGTCTGGAGTGGTCAAGACAAGAGCTTTTCACATCACCTCTTTAAGTTGTTCAAAAGCTTTAGTTTCCTTTGGAGTCCATGAAAATGCATCCTTCTTAGTTAGTGTCATTAAAGGTGCTGCTATTCTTCCATAGTTCCGACCAAACTTATGGTAGTAACCTATCAAACCCAAAAAACCTCTAAGATTCTTCAATGTTTTGGGAATCGGTCAATCCATCATCACCTTAATCTTGTTAGGGTCTACCTTGACACCTTCATGAGAAACAATATGACCCAAATACTCTACCTCCTTTATTCCAAAGAAACATTTGGATGGTTTGGCATATAGTTGTTGCTCCTTTAGTAGTTGTAGCACCTTGTCAACATGTTGCACATGATCCTCCCAAGACTTGCTATAGATTAGTAT
>ML779728.1:1015678-1047837 GCA_009831015.1 Picea engelmannii
TTTCAATAATTTTGTCATGCCATTAGAGCTTATCACCTTACCGGGTTTCCCTATGATACCTCTTAACTCAATTTCTTTTCCTTCCAATGAAAATTTCATGAAAAGTTCTTGAAAATTAAAATCCATTGTTCCTAATGATTGTATCCATTGGATTCCTAGTACAACATCTGCACCACCCATGGGTATAGCAATCATTGGAATATTCATTACATATTCCCCCATAGTAAGATTGATCTTATTTCATTTTCCTGAGTAATTGATAGTTCCTCCATCTCCAATCATTACTTGAAACTATGGCACTGAATATACAAAGCAATTGAGAGATTTGGCTAATTTATAGTGAATGAAATTATGAGTACTGCCAAAATCAATTAGGACTATTACTTTTTTCTTTTTGATGTATCCTTCAATCTTTAGGGCTTGAGGAGTGCTAATTCTAGCCAATGCATTACACGATATCGTGGGAGTCAACTCTTCAGACGAAATTGCTTCTACGTTTTCATCTTGAGATGGTTCTTGTTCTTGTTCTTCTTCCTCTTCACAATCTATGTAGAATAATTTCTTCTCACCACACTTATGTCCCTTACTGTACTTGTTGTCACAATTAAAACATAAACCTTTTGCTTTTCTTTCCTCCAATTGTTGAGGTGTCAACCTTGTAGGTTGAGGTGTTTTAGAAGAAGGAGCATTGTTCTCTCTATAGATGTTAGTATTGGTCCTTATAGTAGCCATAGCCATATTTTTACTTTCAACATTTCTTGCCACCTTAAATGCATTCTCCAATGATTTGGGTTCCAAAAGGCAAACCTCATGTTGAATGTTATCCTTAAAATTTCCTATGAATACATCAATCAAGTGCTCATCTGGAATATCAGTTACCTTTATATTCAATCTTTGGAAGTTCTCAATGTGCTTGGTAACTGAACCCTTTTGCTTGAGATTTATCAATTGGATAAAGAAGGTATTGCTCCTTCTATCCTCATAGTGTGCTATCATTTCTTCTGTGAAAATTGTCCAAGTGACGAGTGATTTGCGAGAAAAAAGTCATCGATACCATACAAATTGATTAGGTTCTAAATATAAAGAATAAATTCGTACCTTTTGTGTATGTGGCAGATTATGTAGATCAAAGAATTGCTCCATCTGAAGTATCCATGTGATTGGGTCCTTGCCATCAAACCTCCTCATATCGATCTTAAGAACGTGGATGGTCTTCAACCCAAAGTTGGAGTTTCTCAATTCTTGATTCACCTTCCTTGTGTCCTCGTCATGAATTTCATGGGATGCATTTTCACTTTTAGGTGTCTTCTCTGTTACAAAATTTTTCAATACTTCCATGATCTCCTCCTTTAAACCATCCATCTTTGCCTCCAACTTAGCTTTCATCTCTTGTAGTTCATTTTTTTTTAATATCTTCTTTTTTAAATCATTTATGTCCCTATGCATTTCTTCACCTTCATCAAGAGTCCAAGTAGGATTGTCTTGAGGCTTATTTGTTGTATAATTTCCCTTTTTGGGTGGTATGTTGGCCAAGTATCACTTTTGAACCTTGATTTTGAGGTGGTTCTGCTAGACAATCTTTCTTCTGTTGTATCTCCCAAGTTTTAGCCCTTTTGGGTATGAAACTTTATTTTATGTAGTTCTGTGATATTTCTTCTCTACAATGCCATAGGCCTGATAAAAATTGGATGTGCCAAGTGGAATATATTGTAACTTCCCCACAACTTGCTGATTTTTGGCCTTTCCAGGAGATCTCACTGGAATAGCATGCCCCGCACAAAATAATTGATATAAAATTATGAAACTTGTACCAGAAATACTAAAGACTGTCCATGATCCAATGAAACTAGTCCCACTCAATTTGGATACTATAGAAATAAGTTTTGATTGTTTTACCTGGAACACCTTCTTGAGACTAGTCAATAGGACTAGTTAGATACCCTATCTTCCACAGGGTGTATATATAAATTTATGATGAAACAGAAGCTGAAAGTTTTACCACAGATACCTTACTAATTTATGTGAATATCCTCCATAGTTCAGGGTCTGAAATATTACAGAAAATGTTTTATAGCAAAAATTCCGCGATGACTCAGTTCAGGATGATTCCATAACCCTATATTGTATAGGTTGTATCTCCAAAAGTATAAGGCTTCAGTATCTAAAATTTTAACCCAACGTACCTTGATCCGTCTACTAAATATCCTCCAAGACGTTCCTTCTGAAACATTGTAGAAAAAAAGTTATAGTGAAAATTCCAATGTGTCTAAGATGTAGCAGTGAAACCCCAAGACCTTGAGCTTTGAAACCATATGTTAAGAACCAAATATCAATATAGCATAGAAAAACCTCAGAAAAAGTACTCAACGCCTTGAAAAAGAGATAATCTCAGATAATAAGCCTCTTTGAGGGTGAAACCTCCTTTTACCCCACTTAAATGTTCAAGTACAAGATGATTCCAAATGAAAATGTCTCCTTGGTATATATAGGAGACTAGGAGGTATAGTTACAACTAATGGAATAAAGATGACATAAATAAAATAACATTACTAATGTAATATGCCTCAATTAAGGGGTAATGAGCCAATATTAGGGCTTAACAATCGGCATGAGGTCCAGGTTTTTTCCTAGGATCGTAATTTGATTGCGGTGCTTTTGGAAGAAGGTGATATAACATCCTAAACTGAGCATATATTAAATCTATCTACTGGGCTCTAAAGATAGCTTCTTCCACATTGGAGACCCCAGAAGTAGCAATGTCCTTCGATATAGGAGGGTGCAAAGACTATAGGAACCATTCTAGGAGAAAGGTCGGGGGTTTAGGAGTCTTAATCAACCACCACCATCTACACCACTCCTGGATATGATCCGAGATGTGAGTGGTAGTGTCCTGGTGTAAAGTCAACAAAAGTTTGAGGCCAACATCATAACAAATGGGAAATTGAAAGTGGTTGAGAAAGACCATCACCAATTGATTGAATGACCCATATGTCCCCCTAGGTAGCTCAATGTACCATTGCGAAGCAACTCCAATGAGAGTGCATTGAAATAATTGTAATCTAATAGAATCATGGTTCAGGGTATTCGATGAGCACCAAAGGTGAAAGGTAGTGACGTGTTCACCAGGGTCCTGTCCATTCTTACCCTCAAACTTTGGAATGTCCGAAGGAAGTTTGGTGGGGACAGGGGGCCATGTGGGATCATGACTCACCGGGTCGTTCATTAACTTAAAAAAATCTCCCAGATTGAGCATGTCCAGAAAAGGGAGACGAGGTTGCGACAACTGGCCCCATCCTCCCGTGAAAGATTGTGTGTTGGGAACTGCAATCCACCCATGATTCTGGAAAGAACCAAAGCCCTGTCCGGAATTATAAGGCCCTCCTCCAGGCTGATTCATATAAGGTGGGTTGGGCATCATTCCAAAAAGAATGTTCTGATAAGGATTGTGAAAATCCCCCCCATCCAGATTGGATCCAGGTTGGTGGTTTCCCAACGTGTAAGACTGACCTCCTTTAGGTGGGAACCCAGAGGATCGAAGTGGATTCTTCATGCAAAAATTATTGTTCGGAATCGACACCGAGGAGGTAGGGATATAGGGTGTAACTTGTCCACAAGTTGGGTTGTTCCATCCAACTGTCAAAGGATTAGAACTGGGGTTAAAAGCAGGGACACTTCCTATATTAGGATTCGTTTGAGGGATATGAGAACCGCCAAACGGGAAAGGAGTGTAAGGAGGTGTATCGCCCCCAAGTCCAAGACTAGCATTAGGGCCAACAACTGGGATGGCAGTTGAAAACTGCAAAGTGAAGTTAGGCATACTATAATAAAATGGACTAGAAGCCATAGGGATGGACTGAAGATTGTAACCCGACGAATGATTAAGACCCTCAAAAGGGTTTGAGGCAAGAGAGGAAGCATTAACTATAGGCCAAGCCATAGTACCAATATAAGCCTCTGACACTACAACTGTAGCGAATGTAGGAGTCAAAGTGGTGTCATTAACTATAGTGGGTATGGGAGTCGAAGAACACCCAGTGTTCTGAAGACTAGACTCAATATTCATCCTTGTGGAACCACAAGTCTGAAAGGTGGATGTGTGTGTACCAAGAGGGACCTGAGACTCCTCTCTAAAGTTTGGAGGTAACATAATCAGATATAGGGGCCCTCGTGGGCTTAATAACTAATCGGTCAGATCCCCTCATAGAGGTAATCCTCCATAAAGGTTATGTGTTGTCTGACCCCTATCTGACCCAGGGTACAAGAAGAATAACCACTGCAAGTAACCTATGAGATACCTAAAACTATTAAACCACTTTATAACCAATGCATAGGCAAGCAATCGTAAGTCCGAATCACCGTATGGGAAGGGTAGCAAAGCCTGAAACCTTGAACACATCGCCTCTCACAGAGGTATGGGTACTAACAAGATCCCCAAATATGAATAAATCCACAGACATATCTCTGACTCTAGGTGAGTATCCATAGGCTATCCCATCAGCTAACTTCACTCGACCTCATGATTAACTCTAGTATGAGTAGATCCTCCTAATCTTACCAATTATACAATGGAATTCTCAACTCCTTGTCTTAGACACATATGTTTATTTAATTTCCTTGGAGATGTTTGCTCACAAAATCCTATTCCAAGGCCCTAAATCCTAGACTAGTTTGTGCACCCTAAAAATAAAATCGTGACTAACCAATTTTAGTTTAAAGCGTAAATTTTATTGGTTGTGATTAATCAAAAGGGTATGGAAGTGAAACTCATGATGTTATGACTCTGCAAGAAAATAAATATGAATATAATGCAAAGTCTATCTTTAACTTTTTCAATGAATGATATGCTAATAAAAACAGTGCAATTTTCAATTTCAACTCTGCAATTCAGAAGTAAAATGAAATATTTCACTAAATGCACTAAGGTAATGAAAAAGGTTCAAATACAAAAATGCCAACCAATGAAAAATGTCTATTTTTTTGTATTTTCAATATATTAAAGAGAAAATGCATGGAGTGAAAAGAAACCTGATATAACTCCAACAAAATACGAAGTAGCCAAGAAAACAACCTAGGGTTCAAGGACAAACCAAAAATGAAAAACAATGAGAAATACTACGCCCAAAAATTTAACTCCAAACAGGTTTCCTGTCAACCTAGAGAAGCTCAACAGGCACTATAGAGACCTAAGAAGGTTCAACAAACATCAAATCCCACCTAGCAATCACTAAACCAAGCAACAAGCAAGGGAAAGTGGTATACACGACTGTTTAGGAGAAAAGTGCATATATATGTAGCTTGCAGTGAGACAACACACATGTATACGTGGCTGCCAAAGGAAAAGGAGCATACATGCATTAAAACAAGGCCAAGCAAGGGAAAAAAGGCTGAAAACTTAGACCCAGAGTGAATAGAATCTGTGAAGTAGTGATATGACAAGAAACAGAAAGGAAAAAAAGCAATGCAAGAAGAAAAAGTACTTCAACCCTTAAAAGGAAGATCTCTCCCCAGTGGAGTCACTAATTCTGTTACGAGGGAAAAAATATCTATGGCCAAGGGTAAACCACAACAGATAGGTATGACTGCAAAAATAAACTCAATTCCATTATATGGTATATAAACTAATGTGCGAGATAAGAAAGAGGCCTATATCAATCCAACGTTCGATGATGTTCCACTGTTGAGCACTTTGACCCAAAGCTTTATACTTGCAACAAGTTCTCAACAAACGAGCAGAACAAGTACATAGTGACAATATAAGGGGGTTATCACATTAGATAACATAATCCATTAATAAACATTACAAACATGCCCATGGATAATAATCATATATTTGTACAATAACAATAGGAAGGGAAAGGAGTATTTCTATTAATAATTGATCAACATAAGTGACAACATTACAGACTTCCGTGTCAGCACGGTTCAAAACCAATAAACCAAGTTCCTTCCAACTGGGCCTCCACCACTTCAATCCTCCACCAAAGGAAATCTCATAGGAGAGGGACAATGAGGTTCTATCAACAATAGGAAAAGAGCTTGGGGGATGAAGATTGTGTTCAGACTTGAGGGACAAAGGGATGTAGACTCAATATGAAGTAATTTCTCCAGAGTAACTTTGCTCTCAAATTTGAATTCTTTCTCCTCTTTTCCATAGCTCGGAATTGTTCTTTTATAGTCTTCAAAATGCAACTGAAGGGTCGAGTCAGAACGTTTCTAGTATGTGGAGGGCCAAGGATCAGATATCTCCTGTCGTGACATGGAAACCTGACTCCATTTTTTCATTTTCTGGCACAAATCTTAATGTACATGGGCTGTAGTGGAGCAACTTGTGTATACACATGCTGTATAGAAGATAGGGCACTTATATATGGAAAAATCTGTATTTTTGGCTCTGGATTCATAAAAAAGGGATGGCAAGTCTGCATAGGGAAATGGAAAAAGGACCTCTATGCAAGATACTAATGGTGAGGGTAATCTTGCTATAATAGGATGTTGTAGCTAGAAGAAGCCCAAATAGTTATACAGAGGTTAGAAAATGACCCCTAGATTAACCCTTTGATAGAAACCTTAAGGGTCATCTTGGTCAACACAATCCATCTCAGAGAATACCTAAATGGATCAAAGACAACTCCACTAGAGGAGACCGCTCATCTAGAAAACTGAAGCATTATGTCACAACAGGCAAGGTCGTGGGTTGCTGCTACAATGCATGTAGAGGAAACATGAACATCAAGTGTGACATATGTGCCCAATGTCCTCATAGACCTAATTACCATATATGGCGATGAGGAAAGCTCAGAGGTTTCGCTCATAGCCCTAGTACCAATAACAGAGGAGGGAGAACCAGGGGAAACATCTGGTCCAACTCCCAAAGCTTTTACCTCAATTCCCAAAGAATGAGACAACAAGGATGGAAGCATTCAGAACAATGAATTTCTCGACCAATCGGGAATTCAACCTAAGAAGGACAACTCCAAGGTTGAGTTGGGCTCTAGTGAAGAGGAATAAGAAACACAATGATCATAAATCAACATCTCAATAGCTGACCCTCAAGTAACTGTTGATCCTTTTCCCCTCTCCCCATCTAAAGTCGAGACTCCACCAGCCGACGGACCCCAATAGGAGAACGAGTCACTGGGACATACAAAATTTCCCCCTCCTAAATAAATACAAGAGTTGGTCATAGAACATATATATATGACATGAAGCCTAGGCAACACTCTGACCTGGGGAGATCAACAGATTCTTGAGCCAGTGGATGAGGTTTCCGATATTCAAGCGATCACTTATTATAGAAAGAGGAAAGTTGTGATGAGAAGGAAAATGAAGAAAAGAAGGATCACACTTGATAGCACACTCCTCATTACCAAAAAAGAAACACTTATGAACACATAAAATGTTAATACAACTGAGTTGATCGCGGTGGGAATGTATATAAATGATGCAACACTGGATAGAGTGAAAAGGGATGAAAATTAATTCGCAGCCACAAAGAATGAGTTGCATCATCTGCGCCATCTAGCGAAGTATTATCAGGATTCGATGTAGGCAATAGTATTCATAAGGAGTGAGTTCATAGAAACATATGTGCAATTCACAAGAGAAAGAAATCTCTTAACTACATGTATAGATGATTTTCAAGAATATACTCTCAAGGGGCTAGAAACTTGTAAATACGTGGAGAGATGGTATGAAAAGGCACATCAGGCCTTAGAGTGTATTGAGTATATCAGTGTGGTACAAAAAGTTTGAGACTCGAAAGAGCACGACATCTAATTATTGATGGATAGAAGCATCTCCCAAATCAAGAAGATGACTGAATACTGGGTGAGCATGGTCCAAGAACCTCAACGAAAGATATAGGAAAGGTGGATAGAGTGCAAGAAAATTTGGGAGAATATCAATCGGGAGATGGAAAACATTGACCTATAAGAGTTCGGCCCACCATAAAATTTCACCGATTTGCATGACATAGTCAAATGACATGTAGAGCAAGTCTTAGCATGGGAGGTAGAGATCTCACAGATTTCAAGTATGAATCCAGGTCAAGTAAAGAAGTTTGTGGAATACCCAATCAAAGCCCTCGTATTTCTTTAGTGCTTAAGTGTCAACCTCATCAGGTATAGAGAACGAGTAGTGGAGATAAAGAAATTCTTCTTTGCACCAATGGATCAACATAGGTTTCCCTATGCAAACACATGCGAAGACCTTTTCTTCAAGTGGGCGAAGTATGAGAGAAATCATCCACTGTAGTAAAAAATTAGATGATCTCAAGAGAATGAGGAGATAAAGTCTACCATGTGTCATTTTTGTTTTACTTAACATATCGTTTAGCAGTTATTTTTAGCTTAGTGATTCTTTATAAATAGGGAGATTGACCTCGTGAAAATGGTCGATGGTTTTGGGAAAGACTTTTTTTTTAGAATTGTAAAAGAATTATTTCTATGCGAATTTTAATTAAGAAGTTTTGTTTAGAACCAAAGACAATTTTTTCATCTAAAGCGTCAATCTGATTAGATCAAGGAGGGATTTCTTCCATCTTTGAGTTTCATAGTGTTGTGGTATTGATTAAGAGTTGTTGTATTTATTATTAAGTTATCCTTCAACAATATAACAGTTCTACAATTGTTATCTCAGTCAATTATGAATGTTTGCAAGTGAAAAGTATTATTGCTAAGCTTGGAATAGGTCTGATTATCGTTGTCTGCATGTTGTGGTTTAAGGGTTATCCTAAGCTCAACTTGCTTCAATATTTAGTAATTTCCCTTTATCAACTGGCTTATGCGATCATCCTTATCTTACCTACATTATTTAAGAGTATAAAAATACTAAAAGAGAATCGCTTAACCTGAAGGATAAATTTTTCATAGAAAGATACGCATATCAGTTACCCGTAAAGCCCATTGATAAATTGGTCGGATCAAAGATCTAGAGAACCATTCCACTCAAAAAACACTTATGAGTCTAATTGGACCTATTAAGTGAGTTTGGTTCCTACTATTGAGTTAAAGGATTTATGACCCCTAACGAGAATTGGTACTAGAAGGAGGGATGAACGAATGAATGGATAACAATATTTATAATAATATATCTCGCATAACATGTAGATTCAAAAGAACCCACATGCATGGGTAGTCATTCTCAATAAAACCCACATACAGAGAGTACTCCCGAATTGAGTAACTCGCCTCATCACGAGGAAGTAGAACACCTATTCCCTAAAATACCTTAAGCTCTCCCCCACGAGGAGTTGACCCAGTTCAGAATAATCAAAAGAGCTTACGCCCAACAAATTGAAGCGTTACCTTTAGCTCCTTTACTTACTCCTAACAAGGTTTTTGTTCATGCGGTAGAAGAACTGATAGATGTTACCCTCACTGGGACCAAACAACCCCTTAATATGATCCCCAAAACACCAACTAGTAACTACTTTGAACCTGGCAATTTTGAATTTGATGAGGAAGGGTCTAACTCGGATCGCTCAGCTTCTGAATCAAAAGACATGGAGGATAATAACGAAAAAAATGAGGAAAGTGGAAATCAACGTCAAGATAATCAACCATGGTTGGCCAGAGATGCTCTGGAAATCCTAGGACGGGTGCATAACCTATCCTGACATCCAAAAAAACTAATCCCCAAATTTGACCATGAAACCTCCAGATTGCTTGAGGACCATATCAAGAAGTTCATATTATCTATAATATTGATGAACATACAACATGAGGATGTAGTCTGTAGGATTTTTCCCTATATGTTTGAGAATTCAGACTCGAATTGGTATTTTAACTTTCCAGTTGGATCCATAACTAGTTGGATGAAGTTTCAAAAATATTTCTTAGACAAATTTGCAGAAGAAACCACCACAGGAGCTTTAATGGCTGAACTTTTCACCGCCAACATGAGTCCAAAAGAGAAGGTTATATATTTCAACCAATGGTTTACCACTATCCTGAAAAAATTTCAACCCGAAGCTAAACCTACCTAGGAGTTGCAGATTGAGGTATATGCTAACTCTCTCCCTTCTTCCATCTCCATGCTCGTAAAAAGGGCTTCCAAACATACCCTAGACGAAAATTTTGAGGAAGCTAAAATGATTGAATTCCAAATGAAAGGATGCAATGAGGGTCATATCTCACTGACAAAGAAAGAAACCCAACCTCTACCTAAGAGAGGACTTTTGTTAACAAGACCCCTGGTAAAACAAACAAAACTAGGTCTTGATAAAGAAGAAGGAGATCTAGAAACCCTGCAACGGATGATCAAAAAAATCTCCAACGAGATTGTAGATATGAAAAGGAGCACTGGGGAGGGAAATCAAAATCAAATACCTTATAAACCCTTTTTAAAAATAAATCCACCTTTCAAATCTATAGAACCTCCCCCAGCTAACCTAAACATTGACTTGGAAACTGTAGCATCTAAATATTTCTTCACGTACCACCAAGAGAATCATTTAGAAAGGGACTTTCCTCAATGGGTGCATGCTATCAATTTAATGGCTAACCAAATTCGTAAATGAATGCTCCCTAACCTAACAACCTAGTGGCTCGACAATAAACGCCATTGATCAGGAAAGTCATGAGCCACCGGAAGAGACATCCATGTTGTTATGGGATTCCAATGACCTGATGCCTTTCAATGAAACTGCTGAAGTACAAGAACCTCCCACTAAATTCCTAGCTATGCATATGTGAGGTAGAAGTCAACCGATACAAACTAATCCCACCACTACTATGTTATCTAGAGGGAATCAATCAACTGATAGCAAAAAACCCTTATTTTCTTCTCAAAATAATCCCACCAACATACAGACACAGGAAGCTCCTAAGATAGACTATAATGTAGTGGAGGAATTGAAGAAGATGAAGGATAACGTGTATGTCATGGACATGTGTAGGATTCCCCAACAAAAGTGTTTTCTTTTATAGGCCTTAAAATCAATAGAAGCCCCTATGACAAGAACTGACCTAGGTGAGGTCCCATCCACCACAGATTTAAAAAATAAACCGAATGTGAATGCTTGTTCTTTAGAGAAAAGAGGAAATCCTTTTGTTCCTCCTTTCCTTTTAACGTTTGAAGTATTTAATAAAAAACTACATAATTTCCTGGTCGATTCAGGGGCATCCTCCAATGTCATGCCATTGTCAATTTGCAAGAAATTGAACACAACACCGCTCAAAAGTGATAAACACGTTATACAACTAGATAGGACTCAAGTGAAGGTTATTGGGGAACTTAAAGATGTGATGATTAGAATGGATAGACATCCAATATTTGTTCAAGTAATTGACATAATCGTAGTAGACATCCCAAAGGCCTATGTATTGTTAGTTAACCGAGATTGGTCTAAGAAATTAAATGGACACTTTAGTAAAAAATGGTCTCACCAATGGTTTCCATTAAAATGACATACAAACATGATTTGGATCGATAGTGAAAGATATCTCAAACACACTGTTACCGATTTAGAAACTCTCAACAAACCCTCGTCGACAGATTTCCGTGTTTTAGGAAACTACTCCTGTGATTATGATTTCAGCAATTTCGCCCCTGTCTCGTCTGATGTACCTCTCACTAAAAACTCTGAAATGACCTTTCAAGTAAAATTACTAGTATCCGCAAAAGAAAGCATATTCTATCAGGATCCTCTATCGAGAGTAGAAGACAAGGAAGATGAAGGTGAGAAAATGAATAGGCATGAAGAAGTTACTATTTTTTCCTCACAAGTTTGGATGATGTACTTTGATGGGTCTAAATCGCAAGAAGGGTCAGAGAAGGATGTATTCTCATTAACCCAAAGTGGAAACAAAACTTCTTATCCTGCAGATTATAATTTGAATGCACCAATAACACTGTTTAATATGAGGCTCTGGTTCAGGGACTGAAGAAATCCATAGACTTAAACATTAAGGAATAGAAAGTTTTTGGAGACTCTGAATTTATTGTTAGAAAGTGAATAATATTGTCCATTGCAATTCTCCTTGCTTGAGAAATTACCAGCAAGAGGTACATAGACTAACAAACAATTTTGAGGCCTTCAACATTACTGCTAGTCCTAGGAAAAAAAATACTCTTGTTGATTCCTTAGACACCACAGCCTCGAGATTATATCCTTTAGAAGATTATGAATCCTCTAGGATCATAGTGGAACTTCTCTACAAACCGTCGGTGCCTAATAACATTTCTAACTATAAATTATTTGAAGGGGATGAACAGATTGTAAATTTCCTGACTAACCAGGAGAATTTTAAGGATTTGGCCATTGGTGACAAAATATTCCAGGAACTACTCATATAATCAAATATCCATGAACAAAAGAAGGGAACAGATCACTCTGATAATAAGCCAAAGTTTCACACAATACTGAAATGGGTGGCCAATTTGGAGAACCTTTTCGACCTAAGGGAAATATTTAGAGGGTCAAAGAATGAAAAAACAAGGAGCTCATGTCCTATATACGAGACTATAAACCTAGGAACCCCTGAAAACCCCAAGAATGTAAATCTAGGTAAAACAATGTCCAAAGAAGACAAGAAATCTTATCTCAAACTTTTTAAACAATATCAAGATGTCTTTACATGGTCCTACTGAGAATTAAAAACCTATGACACTCGCATTATCCAACACACAATCCCTCGAAAATATGGAGTAAAACCATTCCAACAAAAACTTAATAAGTATCACCCATCTCTGGAACCTTTGATGTATCAAGAGCTGAAGAAATTGTTGGATGCCAAGATTATCTTTCAGGTTAGACGCTCTGCCTGGGTAGCCAATTTGGTGCCTGTCAGGAAATATTATGGGGAGATCCGCTTGTGTGTGGATTTCAGAAACCTTAATAGAGCATCAAAAAAAGAAAACTACCCAATCCCACCCATGGAACAATTCCTACATACAATATCCGGTTTTGAAATTGTTTCCCTCCTAGATGGTTTCTTGGGATATAACCAGGTGTTGGTTTTAGAAGATGATCAATTAAAAACTACCTTCCGAACCAAATGGGGAACCTTTTCTTATAAACACATGCCCTTTGGGTTGATTAATGCAGGATCAACCTTCCAGAGGGCCATGGATGTAGCTTTTCGAGGATTGATTAACAAGTGTGTGGTAATCTATTTAGATGACGTAACAATATACAGAAAAAACAAGGAAGACCATATTCAACATTTGACTCAGATTTTTGAAAGGTGTAGGAAATATGGAATATCTTTGAACCCAAAGAAAACCATCCTTGGTGTAGAGGAAGGAATTTTTTTAGGTCACATCATATCTCAAGGAGGAATTAACATCGAACCTGAGCGGATAAAATCAATAGCTCAACTTCCTTTTCCTCACAATAAAAAGGCCATGCAATATTTTTTCGGGAAGATCAATTTTGGGAAAACTTTTACTCTTGACTTCTCTGAAACTGTTAAACCTTTACAAAAAATGATTCAAAAATATGCAGAGTTTAAATGGGATGAAGAAAGGAGAGGATCTTTTAATAACATCAAGACTGCAATATCCCAAGTACCAGTGCTGCGAATCCCTGGTGTTAGCAATGATTTTTGCTTTATACCTTTGCTTCTGACCAATTCTTGGTTGGAGTACTTACCTAAAAGCATGATGAAAACAATGAGGCACCAATATCCTTAATGGGCACCAACCTTCAAGGAGTTGAACTAAACTACCCTGCTATAGGAAAACAAGATTACACAGTATATAAAGTAGTCAAACATTTCAGATCATATATCCAGAAGAATCACACCAAAGTCATAGTCCCTCACCCCATGGTCATATATTTATTCACCTATGATGAAATGAGAGAAATGAGGGGAAATTGGATGGCAGTCATTTAGGAATTTGATCTAGACATAAAACCTACCAAAATAGTCAAATGACAAGGATTGTGTAAACTAGTTGCTGAGGCCCAAGATCTGATTAACGTAGAAGACCCTGGTTGGGAAAATGAGCTATAATTATGGTGCAGTGAATCCCTATATGTACCTCCTTGGTGAGAATCATAGTATGGAAACCTATTTTATCTCCTGCATCATGGGTCTCATCCCAAAAATCTAAATCCTAGAGAAATAAGAGCCCTCAGGTTAAAATCCACTCAATATCGCCTCATAAATTATGTGCTTTTCCACATAAAATATGATGGAGTACTGCTTAGATGTATTGAACAGGGTGATGCAGAAAAGGATTTGAGATAAATCCACAATGACCCAACAGGTGGGCATTTTGCAAGAGAAGCCACGGCTCATAAAATATTAAGGGCTGGTTATTATTGGCCCACTTTGTTCAGGGACGCTCACGTGTATTCCAGGAAATGTAAAACTTGTCAAGTGAGTGGCTATAGGTAAAGGAGAGAAACCATTCCACCTTAGCTGGTGACTATATCTAGACCATTCAAGTAGTGGGGAATAGACGTCATAGGAGAAATTACTCCCAATTCTTCGAAACAACATAAATATATCTTGACTGCTACATACTATTTCACAAGATGGACATAGGCTATCCCTCTCAAAAACATTAATGAAAAGGTAATAATACAATTTCTAGAACAACATTTGATAATGAGGTTTGGACTACCCTCCATCCTCATTTTTTACAATGCTGCCTACTTTTCTTCCATACGCTTGAACAAATTCTCCCTTGAAAAATGGATCATAATAAGATACTCTAGAAACTATTATCCACAAGGGAATGGGGAAGCAGAGCCAACAAACAAAAACCTGGTAAGAATTAAAAAAAAAAATTGTTGAAAATAAGAGGAATTGACATAATTCACTTCATAACTCCCTATGGGATGATAGGGTAACACCTAAAGAATCCATAGGAAACTCTCTGTACTTTCTGGTATATTGGAAAGAAGCCATTCTACCAAACATATAGTATCTTCCATCTTTACAGCTCGCTCAGGCATCAAGAGGTCAACCCTCATCCTTTCTACAACAAAGGATTGATACCCTTCTCATGCTAGACGAATAAAGAGAAAAGGATAAAGATAAGTTCACCGCTCATCAACACACATTTAAAATATGGCTTGACAAACATAATGCCAAAGAATTTTTTTTTGAAGTAGGGGACCTAGTTTTGAAATGGGATAAAGCAAACGAGTCTAAAGGAAAACACTCAAAATTTCAAAATCTCCGGGTCATACCTTTCCAGGTATTCGATAAAATTAGGGCAGGCGCATACTGGTTGCAAAATATGAGGGGGGAACCCGACACCCTCTTGGTGAATGGCCAAGCCTTAAAACAATACTTCTCTTAAAAATAAAAATGTGTCTTTTTATGTTTTGTTTAAGTTTCTTTTAGCATATATTTCGATCAGCATAAGTGTGTAGGTTTTGGATAGGCCGATTGCAAACTCCTCTTTATTTTTATTTTTTTTCTTTTTCTTGTTATCTTCTTGTAATTTAGTTGTGTTCTATAAAGTAGTGGTTGAATTTAATAAATATGGTGAAGAAGACTCTACTCCTAACCTACACTTAAATGAAACATAAGAGACGCTAGCCAAATACAAATTTTCAATGGAGATCTGTATCTTGTCTTTGCATTCATACTACCTTGTCAAGTGATGAAATATTCTCTTGGTGGTCTGGTAAAGCCCAAAGGTAAAGATGGATAGTTGGAAAGGATCACATGTATCTCTATACGAAGTCAGGAAGGGATTCACCTTAACAGGTTCGCCTTGCAAATTACAAACGTCCTCCTCTCCGACTCACTCGTGGAATTTCTTTCAAAAGAAAATAATCTATAATAAAAGGAGTGCAAAATTTAGGAGCGTATGCAGATACCTTCGTTGGGGCTATGGACGCTCACTAGTAGCAGAGAAAGGTCTGTGATGTCAGGGTGACTCCACCGGGGCTATGGATACGTGCTAGAACATAAGAAACACCGTAGAAAGGAAATAATAATAACTAAAAATGGCCTCAATCCAGTGGATGCCTTATTGAAATCTTGTCAAAGAAGGGTGTGGGTCATGGTCAAGAGGAACAAATGTGGAAAAAGGACAGAACTCCATAGGCGGATATTGATTCATGAACCTGGTAAGTTGTGTATGCATTGATAGGAAATACTCTCTTGAATGAAAATCTAGATAGTTTCTCAACCAACTTCTGCACAAGCTAAGCATGAAGGAATGAGCAGAGATTATATTTTCACCTAGATAATCGCCATTTGTTGAGTGCTCAACACACCCTAAAAGTTTTTTGATTTTTTTTTTCTTTTGGGTACCACTTTTTTTTTCTCTCTTTCTAAATTGAGACAGTTGTGTAGGTATCATTAAGTTTTATGTTCATATGTTTTATCATCGATTAGATTCAGATTGGTTTGGATTTGTTGAATAGATTAAATTCTCTTCTAATTTAGACTTGACATTTTTAACTAAGTATACACAGCTAAAATTTTGATCCATGCACCTATTATCTACATCGATGTGATCTGCACAGAAAAATTGACCACAGAAAAACAACAAGTGTCAATCACCGATCACTGATGTATCATCGAAATCGAGAGAATATAAGAGTGGGTGCGTTTATCAATGATTATATCTTACGAATAATTTTTCAAAATCTCACCGATACACCATCGGCATTGGGGAAGTACGAAAAGGAAAATGCTAACATCAACACACCTAATGAACCTCCAACCTTCGATACATTTAGGGTCGGTGATATCCAAAGAAAACCTGAAACTGTGGAAATTTTTTACTTCGACACATCATCGATCATCTATTGGTAATAGGTTTTCAGCATCAACGAACTCCAAGGGATGAAATCGCGAAACAATGACCATAGAGACTCATCGATCACCGATCCTCAACATGTCATGATCATCGGAACGATAGGTTGAGGTTCATAGGGCCATGTCTAAATAAAATCCCCAATATCGAAGAAACATTTTAATGGAGGAAGAAAAATCAAACGCCATGTGTCATGATCGCCCTTCTTGTCAGCACTGTACGACAGTCCAGGTCGACATCAAATCTTTCACTAGAAAAGGTATTAACGAACATTGTCTAAGAAAAATGTCGATGTCGATCCACTTCTTTAAACCGATGGACTGATAGGACATCGACAACATGATGGGACACCTTTGGTGAAAAATAAGATCAGATTTTTTAATTTAATAGGCCAATTAATTATTTGATCAACACACATTACCAAAGGTGTGTCGACCAAATAATAGGATCTTGAAACCGTCGATGGACTACATAGTACCCCACTCCTATGTTTCCAACCCATGATTGCATTTAATCCTGAGCATGATTTAGATCTTGGTGATGCATTGTGCAAACCTCATTTACGCCCTAAATTCAAGAATTGACGCGACAAGGTAAGTATGCTCTATGTTTAAATTTTAAAGACAAGTTCGAATGAAACATTCTGTACACAAGTATTTCATTCCCAGAGCAGCCAAAGAAGTGAGAAATCCTTTCAAGAGCTCACAGTTGATTTTCAGAATTCTAAACCAGGTTAATCTTGTGCGAAGTGGAGGTGTGAATTGTCTGTATCATTTCGACAGTTGCAATTTTCTATATTTCAGTATCATTTTTGCAAGTTTGTATCTCATTCTATTCTTTTTGCAAGAAAAATGCCTCCAAGGAAGCCAATGACCAAGCACTTGTCGAGAGCACCATAACTAAAAGAAGCAGAGGTTAGTGAAGGATATTCACTCAACACTGCTAGACAACTTGATTTTTCCACTAAAGTGGAACCAGTCGTCTGCATTTCTACCAAAAGGGTGTTTTCCCAGCCTCCTACATTTGATGACATAGAGGCAAGCACTGGATCTAAAGTGATTCTCCCATAGTGGCGATATTTGTTTAACAGAATCAATTGGGAAGATTACCCAGAGTTTATACCAAACAGTGACCCCAGAGGTTAGAATTATCGATGACCAAGTATTCCCAAACATTCGGCGATCCTGCCTGCACATGGTAGCCTGCTAAACCCTAGTTTTGCCTTGCATTGAAACCTTGGGGTGGATAATCAACCACATGGATGCGACAAAATGCATGGTCAATGATGAAAATGGCGGATGTGTTGGGGGTTTTATCCCAATAAAGGTCCAAAAATACTACAAACTTAGAGACTCGAAGGAAAGATTGAATACTTATTTTGTGGTAAAAATTTATGAGTTCCATGACACCAACAGGTTGATGTCCTCATGGTGGAAATAAGATAAGAAGTTTACAAACATGAGAAATGGCTGGTATGGTACGCAAAATCTCAGAGAGCCATATATTTATCTGATGGCTCTGATCTTCTGATTATACGAGGGAAGGGATTGCGCTAAGTTTTCAGAAGCATGGATGCCCCTGGAATACACTGTGGAAATCTCCAGTAGCATCTTCAAGTAGGGAGAGATCATTTTGAAACAATTAAGCAACAACATATTGCAATCCTAGACACCAAAGGATGGAGAAACACCAACTTTTCACATGGCATCATACTTATTGGACATGATCTGCACAAGGAATGTCTTCTCAGGCATGAATTTGAGTTGGCATGTTGTAAAGCTACCTGTGCATGTCTATTTCAACATTCCATGGGAGAAAAGGTACAAGAGATATTATGCCCTCATATGCGATGAATTTATAGATCGATTATATTTCATTATTTTTAAGAAATAATTCCCAAGGCTTACGGCAGCAACCAAGAAAATAATTTCAAAAGTAGGCCACTGGTACCTGTTAGAAAAATTGGATCACAGAGCAATAAAATAAAACTAATGCAGAAATAAAACACAGAAGATACACAATACAATAGAGACACTGATATACGTGATTCACCCAGTGTGGGCTACGTCCACTAGTGAAATTTCTAGGTTCTTCCTTTATTATTATCCAACAAATGAAGGGATACAACCTACAACAAACCTGTTGTAACTTCCTCTTCTTTTCTCATAGTCTCCTATATCAGAATACAATATTCGCGATGATACATAGTCATAATACATTTTCCTCATAAAAGAGGGTTTCCTTCTAGGGAAAAAAACCATAACATAACTTCTACCGTCAAATTTGTGACCTTATAATGAATGGTCCATATTTAAAATGAAATTATAATATACATTTACAAGGAAATTTTTCATTCAGGGGCCCACTTTCCCTCGGAGCCCCCAGCTAGGGGGGTGGACCCCACAGAGGGGGTAATCCCTCTATGCACTCCCCCACGTGGAGGAGTGTACATTCTTTCATGGTGTAAAGTATTCATGGGGTATAAACACGACTCGAAACAAAGAACTCTAAATTAGGAATACAATCAGGTTCCAGAACCAACAATCTCCCACATGGAGACTTTTCTCAAAAACTTCACCGTTGTTGTATATGCTGGACTATGATCCTTCTTGGATCTGGAAAAAAATTCTCATCTTCATCTTCATTCTTGAAGACCAGCTGAAACTGAGCAGGAACTCAATTTCTCCTTGGTTACTCCCTTTGTTAACATGTCTGTAGGATTCTGGCTAGTGCGTATCTTTTCCAACTTCAAATGTCCATCTTCCAAGAAGGATCATATGAAATTGTACCTGATATAAATATGATTATTCTTCGAATGGAAAGATGAGTTATTTTCAATATGAATGGCACTCTCACTGTCACAATACAACCTGCTATTCTCCTGCTTCTTTCCCAATTCCTCCATAAACCTCTGTAACCAAATCATTTCTTTACTAGCCTCTGTAGCAATAACATACTCTACTTATATTGTTGAAAGTGAAACAACATTTTTCGTTTTCGAAATCCAACTTACTATTGTTCCACCTATAGTAAAAACATACCACATGGTGATCCTCATGCTATATTTATCACCTGCCATATCTGAATCAACATATCCTTGTAGAACAATGTCTTAACCTTCAAAAAATAATGCATGAGTAGCAATACCTCTCAAATACGTGAGAATCCACTTTACTACCTCCCAATGTTTGTTACCTGGATTGTTCAAATACATGCTCACAACTTCGACTGCATGTGCAATATCTAGTCTTGTGCAAACCATCACATACATCAAGCTACCAATTGTTGATGAATACGGGACCCTCAACATGTATTCTATCTCCTCCTGTGTCTTGGGACACATTTTCTTAGTTAATTTGAAATGGCTGGCCAAAGGTGTACTAATTGGTTTTTCATTTTTCATTCTAAACCTCTCCAACACCTTCTCTATGTACTCACCTTGAGACATTGTCAATTTGCGATTTTTCATGTCACTTGTTATTCTCATACCAAGAATTTTCTTTGCAACACCCAATCCTTCATCACAAATGAATTGGATAATTTATTCTTGAGCACATTTATATCCTAGATATTAGACCCTGCAACAAGCATGTCATCTACATAAAATAGAAAGATAATATAGCTTCCATTTTCTATCCTTTTTAAATAAACATAGTGATCAGAATGACATCTATTATAACCTTGTTCTGTCATAAACCTA
Source organism: Picea engelmannii (assembly GCA_009831015.1). Lineage (NCBI taxonomy): Eukaryota > Viridiplantae > Streptophyta > Pinopsida > Pinales > Pinaceae > Picea > Picea engelmannii. The sequence continues at coordinate 1,036,110 of ML779728.1, forward strand.
TCAAACTTGAAATACCCATGCCTTGGAGATTTTTTTATTCCATACAAGCTCTTCTTCAATCTACATACCAAATTATCATTCCCTTTTACCTCATACCCCTGTGGTTGTTGCATATAAATATCTTCCTCCAAATCCCCATGGATAAAAGTTGGTTTTACATCTAACTATTCAACATGCAAATCTTCTACTACCAAATGACTTAAAATATTTCTAATTGAAGTCATTTTAACAACATGAGAAAATATTTCATCAAAATCTATACCTTTATTTTTTGCAAACCCCTTTACAACAAGTATAGCCTTATACCACTTTTTTCCTCCATCTTATTCCTTCAAATTGTAAACCCATTTATTCTGCAATGCTCTTTTTCCTGCAGGCAACTGAACCAAGTACGAAATATGGTTATTTACCAAGGAATCCATTTAATCTTTAATGCCTTGCTCCCACTTATTTTTGGTGTCTACCTGCATTGCCTCTTCATAACATTTTGGTTCACCAGAACCAGTCAACAATAAATAATACAATTAAGGATAGTATTGTCCAGGGGGTATACTTAACCTGATAGATCTTCTAAAAACACTTGCGGGAGTTTGAGGTACCTGTTGTTGTTTTTTTTGTACATTTTCATTTTTTGGTTCCTTTGGAATTTCTTTCTCAGTGATCTCATCAAGCATTGTGCATTCTGTTTTTTCTTTTTCCTGTTTCTTTCCCTGCAACTAATCTTTGTACATCACCTTCTCATTGAATATGACATCTCTACTCCTAATGGTTTTTTTATTTTCATAATCCCATAATAGATAAAAAAAAAATCATTAACACCGTATCCAATAAAGCTACACTTCTTGGATTTTGCCTCAAGCTTTGTTATGTTTTGTTTATCAATATGGACAAATGATTCACAACCAAAAGTCTTAAAAAAATAATAGTTTACCTTTTTACCTGTCTATGCCTCCTCTGGAATTCTACCATCCAAAGATATTGAAGGTCCTATGTTTATTAAGTAAACAATAATATCTACAACATCTTCCCAGAACTGTAAGGGAAAAATAACATGCAATCTCACACTCCTTGCACGTTCCATGATTGTCCCGTTCGTCCTTTCTGACACGCCATTTTCTTGTGGTGTTCTTGGAATTTTCTTCTCTCTACAAATCCCATGGTATGAAAAATAATAATCAAACTCCTTGCTGCAATATTCACCTCCATTGTCTGATCTGAGACACTTCAAAATTTTTCTTGTCCCATTCTCAACCAAAGATTTCCATTTCTTAAAGGTATCAAAACATCATATTTTTGTCGAATGCAATAAACCCAATTTTTTCTAGTTGCATCATCAATAAAAGTAACATAATAATGATATCCACCTAGAGATGATACTTGAGCTGGTCCCCATACATCTGTATGCATAATCTCTAACCTTTCACTCTTCTTTTCTTTTCTGACTCTCTTCTGTTTTCCATGAACACAATGCTCACAGAAATCCAAATCAATGTGTTTAAGATACGGCAAAATATTTCGTTTGTGAAGTATCTGCATCCCCTTCTCACTCATGTTTCCAAGCCTATGATTCCACACTGTTGTATCCACTCATGTAGAAGATAAATAGATATAAGAGTCAGTATTACCAGTACATAAATACAATGTACCTACCTTCTCTCCTTTTTCTATCACCAATGATCCTTTGGTGACCTTCTACACCTTATCTGTAAATATGGATATACAGCCTTCACTTGCCTACTGCCCGGTTGAAATCAAAATTTTCCTTAGATATGGAACATGTCTTACCTCTTTCAACAACCATTTCTTTGCTTGATTTTTACCTTTCCCATTCCAACAATTTTGCATGGTGCATCATCACCCAAATGAACCTGTCCAAAATCACCTTGAAAATAATCTAGAAAATATTTCCTATAGGGTGTGGCATGAATTAAATCCCCTGAATATACTACCCAAGACTCACAAATATTATCTACAAAAATAATCAAATCATTTGGTAACACATCACCTGTTACATTTGCTTCCTGATTTTTCTCTTGTTGTCCATCTCTCTTTCTTTGGATCTTTGCAGTCTTTCTTCAGATGTCCTTTGTTCCCACAATTCCAACACTCTATCTTTCCAAATATGGATTTGGATCTACCCTTCGTAGAATTCCCGCGGTTCCCTCATCCCTTTCCTCTATCCTTTTGTCTTCCCCTATTCTCCATGTTCAATGCATTGCCTGGTGTCTCACCTATGCTTTTCCATCACATTTCCTCACTAAGGATAACACCAAAAACATCATCAAATTTTAAATTATTTATAGAGATTTACTTATAGACATGACCAAGCCATTCCATCTTTCTGGAAATGAGCACAAGATTAGAAGAGCCTCTCATCATCAAAGTCCACTTTTACAAAACTTAGTTGATTAGTAACCATATTAAATTCATTTAAATGATATGCAACAGACCCACCTTCTGACATATTCATATTAAATAATCTCTTCATTAGAAATACCTTATTGGATGTCGAGGGTTTTTCATACAATTTATCCAATGCATCCATAATCTCCTGCGTTGTCTTTTCTTTCAAAATATTGAAATCCACCAACACTGCCAGGCTCAGCCGTATAGTTCCTAGTGCCTTCCTATCAAGAACCTCCCATTCTTCGTCCTTCATGGACATCGGCTTCTTTTATATTCCACCCAATGGTAGATAGACCCTTCTAATATAAATAATATTCCATATACATCTTCCATAACTGGTAGTTTTTGTCGTTACATTTCTCGACCCTAAACTTTCCATCCTTCACCATTTCTCCCACTCGAACTGGGAGCCCTCTTTTCTTGCGAGTTACCTTTCTCTCTGATACCAGTTGTTAGAAAAACAAGATCGCAGAGAAATAAAATAAAAATAATACGGAAATAAAACACAAAAGATACACGATACAATAGAGACATAGATATACGTGGTTCACCCAGTGTGGGCTATGTCCACCAGAGAAATTGCCAGGTCCTTCCTTTATTATTATCCAACAAATGAAGGGATACAACCTACAACAAACCTGTTGTAACTTCCTCTTCTTTCTCTCACAATCTCCTATCTCAGAATATAATATTCATGATGATACATAGCCGCAATACATTTCCCTCATAAAAGAGGGTTTCCTTCTAGGGAAAAAAACCCTAACATAACTTCTACCGTCAGATATGTGACATTATAATGAATGGTCCAGATTTACAATGAAATTAAAATATACATTTATCAAGTAATTTTTAATCGTTTTCCCCTCTTCCCTTCTAAAGCCGAGACTCCACCAATCGATGAACCCCAATAGGAGGACGAGTCACCAGGACATACAAAATTTCCCTCTACTAAAGAACTACAAGAGTGGGTCATAGAACATATATATACAATAGGAAGCCTAGGAAACACTCTAATCTGGGGAGATCAATAGATTTAGGAGACAGTGAACGAGGTCACTGATATACAAGCGATCACCTATGATAGAAAGAGGAAAGTTGTTATGATAAGGACAACCAAGAAAAGGAGTATCACACTTGATAGCACAATCCTCATCACCACAGAAGAAACACTTCTCAACACAGAAAATGCTAAGACAACTGAGCTGATCGGGGCGGGAATGGCTATAAATGATGCAACACTGGATAGAGTGAAAAGGGATGAAAAGGAATTAGCAGCCACAAAGAAGGATATGTATCATCTGCACCATCTAGATAAATAATTATAGGATTCGACGCGGGAAATAGTATTCCTAAGGAATGAGTTCAGATAAACATATGCACAATTCACAAGCGAAAGAAATATCTTCACCACATGCATAGACGATTTTCAATAAGATACTCTCATGGGGCTGGAAAATTGTAAATACATGCATAGATTGTATGAAAAGGAACATCAAGCCTTAGAGATGATTGACTATATCAGTGCAATACAAAAAGAATGAGGCTTGAAAGATAATAACATCTGAGTACTGATGGATAACAACATCTCCTGAATAAGGAAGGAAACTAAATACTAGGTGAGCATGTTCTAGGAACCTCAGTGGAAGATACAGAAAAGGTGGGGAGAGTGCGAGAAAATTTGGGAGAAGATCAATCGAGAGATGGAAAACATTGACCTACCAAAGTTCGACCCATCAGAAAATTTTGTCGATTTGCATGACATATTCAAACGACATGTAGAGCAGGACTCAACATGGGAGGCAAAGATCTCACATATTTCAAGTATGACTCTAGGTCAAGTAAATAAGTTCTTGGAACAACCAATCAAATCCCTCAGAGTTGTACAATGCTTAAGTGTCAAGCTCATTAGATATAGAGAACAAGAAATGGAGATAAATGAAGTATTCTCCACACCAATCGATCAACTTAGGTTTACCTATTCAAACACATGCAAAGACATTTTCTTCAAGTGGGAAGAGTATGAGAGAAATCACCCAGTACAGTAAAAAATCAGATGATCTCAAGAGAACGGGGAGATAAAGTATGCCATGTGTCATATTTGTTTTACTTAACACAATTTTTAGTAGTTATTTTTATCTTAGTCATTCTTTATAAATAGGGAGATCGACCTCGTGCAAATGGTCAATGGTTTTGGGAAAGTCATTTTTTTGAGAATTGTAAAAGAATTATTTCTGTGTGACTTTTAATTAAGAAGTTTTGTTTAGAACCAAAGACATTTTTTTCATCTAAAGTGTCAATCTGATTGGATTGAGGAGGGATTGTTTCTGTCTTCGAGGTTGATAGTGCTGCGGTATTGAGTAAGAGTTGTTGTATTTATTGTTAAGTTAACTTTCAATAATATAACAGTTCTTTTGTTCTAGATGATGAAAATAAATCGAGTGTTGATATGTGATTTATAGTAGAAATAAGAGAACTAATTTTATTACACTCATATTTGTTATGTATTTGTTTTCCTTTCTACAATTATTATCTCAGTCAATGATGAATTTCCACAAGTAAAAATTATTATTGCTAATCTTGGAATAGGTCTGATTATCGTTGTCTGCATGTTGAGGTATAAGGGTTATCCCAAGCTCAACATTCTTCAGTATTTAGTAATTCCCTTTATCAACTGGCTTATTCTATCATCCTTATCTTACCTAGATTATTTAAGAGTATAAAAATACAAAAAGAGAATCGCTTAACCTGAAGGAGAAAATTTTCATAGAAAGACACACTTGTCAGTCACCCATATAGCCCATCGATAAATTGGCTGGATCAAATATATAGAGAACCATTCCACTCATCAAATGCTTACGAGTCTAATTGGGCCTCTTAAGCGGGTTTGGTTCCTACTATTGAGTTAAAGTATTTTCAACCCCTCAACACTATGTCAGAATATAAAGCACAATAATTGATACTTCTCCAACTAAGAATTAGATATGTTGTTCGGTTAATGTAATATTCCTCAGATGCGGTAGTTCTATAAAACTGATTTATCTCTTCTTTGTTGAAGTTCTCTATCATAGGTTCAAAATATATTCCTCCTTATGAAGGATCTAATGGTGCTAGGACTCTATATTCTCTTGATTCAAAGATCGTTTTCTTGGTCTTCAAGTTGATGATAGCCTGATTGTCAAATTCCCAATCCAGTCCCAACAATGTTGGATAAGGTGTAGTATTATCCACTATATCAATTACCTCAAAGTATGCCATAGTTTTCACACCATCTAAATCCACTGGTATTCCTTTCAATCGTCCAATTGGTATCACTCTATGCTAGTTTTCTAATTTCAGTTGAATAGGTGAATATCCCAGTGTAGGTTCTCCCATGCATTCCCATGTTTTCATAGGAAGAACATTTACCTTAGATCCCAAATATAATATGATGTCACCCATGTTAAAGTATCCAATATTAACATTCAGTCCAAACTCTCTATTTGTTCTTATCTTCCTATGGACATGGTTTACTTTCTTTTTCTCTAGTTGTATCTCTTCTCCAGAATTGCATGTTTCTAACAAACCTTGTAACATTTGTATACATGTTTTATCATTCAATAACTTCAAACAAGATACCAAGAATTTTCTTAGATTACTTATCTTTTCTGAAGTTTGATCTCCATAGGTATGATCATATTGTTGAGGAATATCATATACTAGCACATCATTTCCCGGCTCTGCATTTGAAGTAGAAGCAATATTGTCCTTCAAAAATTCTTGTTGATCCTCCTTGAATGTCTCTTTCTCCTTGCGCGCATCAAAATGTTGTTGAGGTGTTGTATTCTTTCTAGACCACTCTTTTTGGTTCTGATTATAATTTTATGTATCTGTTCCTATCTTGATTCCACCTCAAGTAACTATAATGATTTTTTTCCCATCATCTTCTATGGTTTCTATGGAAATCCATTGAACATTTTGATTATTTTGATTCCTTTTGTCATGTATCTTTGTCAGAAGTGTCAAACAATCTTATGTAGTATGCTCTGTTGCATGAAAATACATGCATGTTGCTGGTAGAAATTGTGGTGGGTTATTGGGCCTCTGCCTCTTCCAAATCCTCCTCTTCTAGACCCTCCTATTCTGAATATTGTTGCCTTGATTATCTACGCATGGGGTATTATACTATGGTGCTTGATTATATTAAGGTGGTGTTGTAAACTGTTGTGTATTATTATACTATTGCACAGGTGGACCTGCTATTATTTCAACCTACATCCTATAAGAATTTGATGTCCTTTCCTTCATAATCTCCATGGTTCTACAATCCTTATCCTCATGTCCTACATACTTGCAGAAATTGCAGAATTTACTCTTAGGCATTGTTTGGTATTTTTGCATCAGTGGACAATGATAAGGATCATGTCAATGTGTCTTACATATTTCACACCATACTCCTCCTATGGGTAAGATATTCAAAAATACTTCTACCAAATACTACGCAAATGTTGGGCACTCATTTTTGTGGTTTCCTTTTGTTCTTCATAAGGTACACCAAACAACTTCCCTCTTCTCCTTACCTTTGTTATCATTCAACTAAAATGTCAGATTATTAAGATATGCTCTCATCTATTCTACAACTATATTTGTATGCTTATACTATTTCTCTTCCAATTGTAAGGCTTCCTGCAGAGCCTCAAATTGAGTCTAAAACTTCTCTTGCCTCAATGGATATTTAAAATGTGGAAATAATGAATTTATGAACAATTTCCTATGTTGCATGTTTTTTATAGGAAATTTCAACTTAACTTTCAATCTCTTGAATTTCTGATCAACTTCCCAAACTAACTCCCCTGCCTTCTGTTTGATTTCTATCATCTCATTCATAAACTGATATTCTAAACTTGGTTGATGGAACTCATTGATTAGTGCCTTCTTAACATATACAATGGTTTTTGGTGTTCCTTGTCGAATGTTTACTGCTAGATTCATAAACTAGTCCAATGCAAAGGTTCTGAATGTGATTGAAAGTTGAGCCACTTTCATGTCTTCATCTGTGACATGTTTATCTTCCCAAATATTTTCACAGTTGAATAAATGTTTCTCTGGGTCCTCCGGCCCTTCTCCATAAAATTGTGGTAACTGAATGGTTGGATCTGCTCTTGCCATTATAAAATTTGTATTACCACCTCTGCGTGGTGTATATAGTTGAATATTATTTCCTGAACTTGTACTTCAACTTGAATTTCCACTGGTCCCTTGACCTATTGGAATCCTTCTGCAAATAATTGTTGGTTGTCTAAAATATTCTTTTCTTTCTGATGTCTTAGTCACACATGGGTTCGTGGGTTCCACACTAGTTCCAATATGGAATGGAGAGCCTTATTCTGCGTCGCGCCCTTGACCTCTAGTTTTTCTCTCATATCTGGCACAAAATATTTCCACAATCTTCTCCGTAGCACGTATATCCTCTACTTCTTCTTCATCACTTTCCAAGCCTTCCCACTCAGTTGTTTCCCTATTTTTACTATTGATCTTATACTTGTAGGGTCTTCCTTTGTGCATATTTCTAGGTATGTCCATTATTTATTTGATGTTTTCTTCATCCATCATAATATGGTCCATTTATTCCTTCTTCTGACCTCTATCCAGGTCCTTCTACCTTTCTCAGATCCTCCTTAGTGATTCCCGTAGTCTCTCCATGTGCGTAGATTTATTTAGTTGTCGGACTCCATTGTCATCATGCCTTTATCATGCATTAAAATATTAATCGATGTGTACAATGATATAATATACCTTCCTCTCGTCCCCTTCAAAATTGATGCTTTGTTGTAGTGTAGGATTTTACAATGTCGACTGCAAAATCAATAATGAATCATGCAATAATGCTTTCTATCCAGAAATCAACTGCGCACATGAATTTATTATTAACTTTATGTAGTTGTGCAATCTTCTCAGTAGTCCATTCTACTGGTCTTATCCAATTAGTAGGATGAGTATCCTTGAATCTTAGTATCCAGTCCTGCAACAAATGTGGAAATTCACAGAAACATGCCTCATGAAGATCAATAAATACATACCTCTCCAAATACGGGTGCGGTGTATATTTAGGGTTTCTATTGTCTTTCTACGCAAACTTGAGATATGTTTTTGAAAAATATCGTTCAATATCCTTCTTAGTGGGATTACATGGTATGGACATCCCCTTATAATACTTCATTCTCTTCACTGTACTTCTCAACAAGTCTCCTCCAATCTGTTAATCTAGGTTCCAACTGAAAACATAACCATTTGTTGGATATTTCTCTTGTGTTGAACCAATTTATATTTTAGGTTTCCAAAAAAGCCCTGCAAACCATCGACCCTTATGGAGATCAGAAGGAAACACTGCGCACTGAGTGCACAATGTAGTCTCACCCGATATGGCTTATGGGTGACTGCAGGACCCATATGTCTATAGTCTTGGAAGGGAGGCTTATGTGGGGATGTTAGATATAGTTTCTACCTCAAACACATTAGATATACTATTCTAACACATCATTATTTCCATATCTACCATTATGTAATCATTTACATTCATTAAAGATTCATTCTGCAATAATAATTTTGTCATTCTATTGTGTGCTACATTTTACTAATAATAGATTCATTCATTCATTCATCATAACTGCATAACTATAAGAATTAATAAAACCATTGCACACAGAGACATAAATTTACTGTGGTTCACCCCCCCAAGATACATCCACAAAGATTTGGCATTCTTCACTCTTTTATTATTCTTCATCAAAGTTCATAGTGTTGAACGGATTATAGTTGAGCAAGTGAGGGTGACAAGATCACACTAAGCTCCATAGCTTGCGACCTTACCATCACTTACAATGCATATCTCTCTCTCAAACACTAACTCTAATATCGTATCAATATTTTCTCCACAATCGTAACTAGAAACTACCCATCAAAACCTAGATCGCTCAAACATTAACTCTCACTAGGTCTCCTCAGATCTCACAATACATATTCAACTACAAAAAGGGTAAAATACCCATTACAAACATGACCAAAACCCTAACCCACTAACCCCAAGTGGATTAGGTTTTTCCACATTCTAACTCCTTTCACGTGGCTAGTCCAAAATCCAATCATTTTCCTCATTGATCTATGTTCTTCTTCCTTCCTTTGAATTTCATGCTTTCCCTATGCTTCTTTTCCCTATTTTCTTGCTCGCACTCCTTTTCTGGTCCATTTTCTAACTGTATTCATTAGTTGGTGCATTTTCCCCCAAAATTTCCTATGCCAATAGTTGTGTTCCAAATTCTAGAGCCTTTTATGTTACCTTCCATCTTGATAAGGTTATGGTCCTCTATGTGATGACTGTATTTACTTTTCCAAATTTTTCCTCGTAGATCGTCTTTTCTCTATAGACACCTCCACAATGTCTTTTCTCCTAAGACTGTAGACAAGGCTTCAGGGTTATGCATGCCTAGGCCTATTTCCATTTTGGGTTGATATACCTTTTCTTTATTTTCTCCTCCCCAAAGGAAATATCTTTGAATATTTCTGACCGATTGGATGATGGATTTGGGGGCTGCAAGTGCATAAAAGAGATAAAGGGGCATATCTTGGAGAACAAATTTTAAGAGAGCAAGACGACTGGGAAGATTTAGAGAATGATAGGTCCAATTGGCCAGTTTCATTTCCATTTGAACAAGAAGGTCTTCCCAAGTAACATTTCTCAATGAATTAGGAGTGAGAGGGGCACCTAGATATTTGGAAGGCGTAGAGATTCTTTGAAAGCCTAGAATACTGGATATGTTCTTTTGAATAGCATTGTTGGTGTTGGAGAAAAACATTTGAGATTTAATTTGATTAAGTTTACATGAAGTCTTCTAGAACCCAATTTATTTCTAGTGCTTCCTTTACTATTGGGATTCCCAATAGCATTGTGTCATTTACAAATTGTTGATGAGAAACCAACAAATCTGCTCCATGAAGGTGGAGTCCTTTGATTTTTTGGTGAGTAACTGCAACCTTAAGGTATATTCCTAGGCCTTCAACCATTAGAATAAAGAGGAAGGGAGAGAGTGGGTAACCTTGAAAAATACATATGGAAGGAGAGAAAGTGGAGGAAGGTGAGCCATTTATCAGGATTGAGAAGAAAGCATAGGAGGCATGGTACATGATCCAACAGACCCAGACAGGAGAGAAACCAAAGGCAAGGAGTGAGTGATGAATGTATTTCCAGATTAATTTATCAAAGGCTTTAGACATGTCAAGTTTGATTAGCATTCCAACCGTTTAGAGGTTTTTAAGGTGTGTATAGTCTCATGGGATAGGATAATTCCTTCCAATATTTGTCTTCCATCCACATATCCCATCTGTTCCTGAGAGATGAGGTGTGGGAGCATATGTTTGAGTCTATTGACAATGACTTAATTTACTAGGGTCTTCAGCATTGTATCCTTTGGGGATGAGGGTTAGGAAAGTAGTAATAAGGGTAGGAATAACCTTATAAAAGAAATGAGAATATTCAACTAATTCAAGAACATCCATATTTATTATCGGCCAACAAGCATGAAAAAAATCAGTTGTAAAATTGTCTAGTCATAGAGATTTTCCTTTGGGCATTTCCATGATAACTTACTCTATTCATTTTAAGGTAGTGGGTTGTTGCGACACTTAATTATGTTCTTGGGACACTAACTTAGGAATATTGATAGTTATGTTATTGATAGCCTATCCTCTATCATGCTATGATTTTGATAGCAGATTTGAAAATTATGTGACCAATTCCGATTCGATTTCCACATGATCTGTAAGTTGATTACCTTAAGATGATTTGATGGAGGTGATACAATTTTTTTGAATTCGTTGGATAGTATATCTGTGATTTTTTTTTATTTCTATCCCCTTATGTTATCCTTATGAACCTAGATTTTTGTTTCCATAGAGATTCTTCCTATTTTTCCCTGATGTCTAATTGTGTTTTGAGAGCATATTCCTCAACATTAGTGTGATATGTTCTTCCCTTTTGAATGATTTGTTGTTGCAACTATTCCATTTTTTATTCTAGCTCTTTGTTCTCTTTGAAGATGTTATAAAAAAATTCCTTTTTCCATTTTTTGAGGTTGGATTTGATGTATTTTAGACACTGTTGGAAACAATACATAGGAAATCCTTGCAAATATTGAGACTCGTGCCACCATCATTCAATTTTATCCATGAAGTTAGGGTGATTAATCCAAAAAAAATCAAATTTGAAGGGACAGAGAGGACGAGTATCATACAGGATAAGGGTTAGCATGATTGTCTAGTGGTTCAAGCCTAAAAGAGGAAGGATGGTGGA
>ML779728.1:1055117-1098848 GCA_009831015.1 Picea engelmannii
TATTACATGATTCCTTGATCACATGTATAGTCTAGAGTTTTGAATATATTAATCTCTTTGTTGTGATTGGTTTGTGTTGTTGTGATTGGACGACGCAAGAGCATCGTAGCAGAGCAGGGATCAACAGAGATAAGGAGAGCTTCTATAAAGTAAGTACATCATCCTTCTTCTCTTGTCCATTCAATACTTTAGAACTAGGGAAAGAGTAGTATTCTGTCACAGTTTGTTCCAGATCCAGGTGGATCTGAGGAGATTGGTCTGTGTCCGCACTCACGAATTTATCCTAGAACAAAAAGGGAAGGTCAATTAGGTTCAAATTATGAATGATTTCCTTGAGTTTAAGAGAGGCTTGTTCGAGATGTCTTATGCCCCCTCTTTTTTCATCTAGATAATTAATTATGTTAAAGTCCCCTCCAATAATTGAGTGATGATATCCTATGATGGCTTTGAGTGCTTGCAAGGTATTGAGGAACAGGTCTTTAGTTGGGGCCAAGGGAGGTCCATAAACATTAGTTATAAATCCAGAGGAGGCAGTTCCAATGATATGAAAGTGGGTAGACAAAGTTCCATAGGTGGAGAAAAAGGGGGTTAAGGTTATTTTTGCAGGGTTCCAAAGGATGGACATAACTCTTGCAGCCCCCTGTCCATCAATGATAATCACTTGAGAGTGTTTCCATAATTTGAGGGCTAGAGTATCAAGAAGACTGTTATGGAATTTGGTTTCTTGGAGAAGGGTCATAGTAGGGAGTTATTTTATGATGTGTTTCTTCATCATTCTGTGCTTGGATTTTCCATTGAGGCCTTGAATGTTCTAGGAGAGAAATTTCATGGGGAACAATGGGGGTTAAGAGGGAACGCGTCGATAAACATTGAGGAGTGAATATTGCACTACAAAAATCAACTATAAAGGTTTGAGTAATGATTATTGTTACATCTTTTTATAAGCACAATGCACAAATATAATAATGACTAATATAAGAATCCAATCATTGTGTACGTATCCCAAGTTGGGTGAACCACGTTAAACTCTTGTGTTGTGATCTGTTGTTTTTTCATGTTATGATGTTTACTGTTACTGCACAATGATGATAAATGCTTAAGTATGTTGAATGTGTTATGCATATATGATGTTATAATGTCACACACTAAAGTAACTGGTAAATGGATGAATGTCAAGAAAAGTAATGTCACACACATGATATGTTGCATGATAAAGGAATTGTTAAGTAATTGAAACAACACACACAATAAAGACATGTTGAATTCCTCACTTCCCCTCATCACTGCAGAACCTTGGTTCCTGCAACCCTTGTAGATTCCTTGGGTGAGACTTGACTTTTTCTACAGGTGGTTCCAGAAGGGCCAGTGTCTAAAGGATTTTTTGGTCTATTGATGATTAATCCTAGGTCTTCCCACTATGTGCCAAAAAATGGTTATGTTTCCAGAACCAGAAACTATAACTGATGGGAATATTTTGGAGGCCAAATAAGGAAGAGATCATAGAATGGATAGAGAGGAAGAAGTGATAATTTTCCATAGAATAGAATAGGAACCCATTGTTGAACATTGAACAATGGTTGCAAAGGTATGTGTTCACAGATCTTCATGAAATCTTCTTTGGTGAATTTCTGATAATTTTGACTGAATTGTTAGAAAGGATAGTGGAGAATATTGGGAGATATCGAGAGGAAGCTCCGAGAAACTGGACCCCTGAATTGATCAGACAATTGTAACACCCCTGTTTCTTCCAGCTTGTAATTAATCATAAAATAGGATTACCATGATAAGGCATGTGGACAATGTAAATGTATTATTGTTAAACTGCCCATAATTGACTGTTGGGGGGTGAAGCCTTGAAGTACGATCCATGATATCTCTAGAGGAAATAAATTAGTTAATAAATAAAGGACCAGTCGTTAACTCATCAACCACATCAAGGAATGGAAGCATGGTCTAGTTGTACGATGTCAGCTCGAAGTACCATAGAGACCTGCAAACCCGAGATTCCTTCTGATAGAAGGAACAAGAGAGGAAGAGAGGAGACATGGGGAGAATAGCACAAGCTCATAAGGGAGATGAGTGAACCTAAAGGAAGTGCCAAGAACACATCCTGAAGGACCCAAACACAAGATTGATGTTGAGGAAGCATATGATAAACCTTGTAGGGTCACTGTGACAGAGAGAGTTTCTCTCAAAGATGGCGAAAATTCCCTAGTGATATCATGTCTTGGCACGGGGGTGGCCAGAGTGCTAAGAATGAATTCCTCTGAGCCTATGGTTGGGTGGAAAGGAGAACACCCACAGTAAGTTGGTTGGATGCAACTTGTAATAGATAAATATTCTCACACCCTATGAAATTAAGTTGTAATTATGTAATGAAATGGGATATATTGTGAAAGACCCAGGGATGTGTATGTTTTCTTAATGGTTATACTGTATCTCTTTATTCTTGTTTAAATTGTGTATTTAAGGAAGTATGTATTGGACATGTTTTGTATTCATAAATTCTTGCACCATGTGGTGGCTTAAGCTAGATCCATGAACTGTGAGTTCGTCAACCTTGGGCACAGTTTCACGTATGCATATCAACACTCCTAGTCATTCTAAGTCCCTTGGAGGAGGGACTCTGTTAAATCTCAGGAGAGATAGTGCACGTATGAACAGGCTCTCTACAAGGTAGGCAGAGACCGAGAACCACTTAAGTTCTAGAGTTGATGAATGAGCGTAAGGGGTGTGAGGAAGGATTCTTCCAAGTGTTAAGTTCAAGAGAAAGAACGTAAAGCCCTTAAGCCTTTCATAGCTAAAAAATATAAAGAAGAGTAGTGAGGATAAAGTATCAAAAGGGAAGGTTCCCTTGTTTGGAAGATGAACAAATGAAATATGTTCAGAAGAAGCCATGGTCTGTTGTGACCGTTGGATATGGGAAATACCATGGGAGTTAACCCTTGGAGTCATTCAGAATTCACGAGTTCAACAAATTGAGGAAGTTCGTCATAAGGGAGGTAAAATCCCTGAAGTCCCGAAGTCTTGAAGTTAACTTTGAGATTTAGATCCAAGGATGCTCGGGAACCATCCCGATCATCAGATCTAGGAGGTAGACGATAGTCAAGTCACTAGAACTACCCATGACTTAAGAATATGACAACGGAGATGGATGTGAGTTGTTTAATGGGAGGAGAGGCCATCTTGATTTTAAGATCAACTCAAATACTCATTGGAGTTACCGAATCAAACACCAACCACTCTATTTAATCGATGGTTGGGAATTATTGCAGAGTGCGAAGGTGAATTTAGCGGACCGGCTAGTTCATGGCCTGCAATCAACCCACATCGTTGATCTCGTTGGGGATGGAATATCAATGACTAGGATCATACTAGAGTTGAGCGAGAAATTTCCATATTGTGGAGGTTGAGGTCTCTGATAAAGAGAACGCACGTTCGGGCCCCGCAATTTCTTTGAACCGTCGATCATCATGGACCTTCGATCTGAGTTTGACGAGATCCCTGAAATGCAAGGAGTGCATGGGGAAATTGAGATATTCAAGAATATCAAGCTCAGAAGAGATAATGTGTTTTTAGAGGTGCAGACGAGGTCCAAGAGATGAACTCCTATGGGGAACCAAGGTCGAGCCCTTTGAATAATTAGAAAATCCTCTAAGCTAGAGGAAGTCGAAAGCTCGGGAGGAGGAGCAAAAAAAGCTATCAGATCAGTTGTGGATAGGAGCATGGACCATTAGATCAATGTCCAGTGAAAAAAGGGAGTGCAGAGGAGAGGAACAAATCCCATCTGTTGGATCTGAGTGTGAAGGACCAGTAACCATTAGATCCAGAAGTAAGTGCACAAGACTTAACCCTTGTGTGCGCAGAAGATAGGACTTGTCAAACTCCTGAACTTCTGAAGTATTTTTGGACCATCCATTGTTAAGGAGGATAGGTGGCATAAGATCCACAACTTCGGAGGGTTTTGGACAAGGAGGAGGACAAACAACTGAAACAAAACATGGTTGTTGATCGCCAGGGTGATACATGTCAAGAGACCATGTATTTCAGGTAAATTCATTTCAAAAGGAAACAAGTGCATAGAAGCTTGAAAATCTGAAAGTTGTAGAGCCTAAGTAGATCCTGTCCGTTGAACTACAGGAGATACGTGTCGATAGACCGAAGACTCTGGGGAAAACTAGTTCAAATTTTTCCAAGTGAGGAGTAAGACAAACTCCCAACACCCCGAAAGTCGAAGAGAATATGGACCGTAGATCCAGAAGGGCACGTGACGATAGATCGTGAAATCCGAGTGGAATC
Organism: Picea engelmannii; assembly: GCA_009831015.1. Lineage (NCBI taxonomy): Eukaryota > Viridiplantae > Streptophyta > Pinopsida > Pinales > Pinaceae > Picea > Picea engelmannii. The sequence continues at coordinate 1,059,417 of ML779728.1, forward strand.
ACTCTGGGAGAACGCAAAGGAGAAGAGTTCAAAATCAATGAAGTGTGAACAATCGAAGTAGCCGGGAGTCATCGATCTACGGGAGGAAACGTGTCATTAGATCACAGACTCTAGGTAAAACCATTCTGGGAGAAACAGAGAGTGAGGAAAACTGAGATCTGAGATTTACGAAGGCTGAAGTCTCGAAGGAGACAAGGGCCGTTGATTTAGAGAGAAGACAAGTTAATAGATCATGAGCTTTGGGTGAATCACACTGAGGTTTTAGTTGAGAATTGAGATTCATGAACCCTGAAGACCCGAAGTGAATCTGGACCGCCAGATCTAGAGGGATGTGTGGCAGCGGATCGTGGACTCCAGAGAAATATGTTTGATAGTTTTTAGTTGAGATTTGAGACTCTCGAAGTTCAGAGAGATGGAGAGTTGAAGTAAATATCAACTTCCCGATCATCTGAAGTAGATCTTAGTTGCCATATCATCCGAAGTAAACCTCAAGCATCAGATCATCCAAGGTGAATCTGGACCATCTGATCCAGAAGAGATGTGGCGTATATCAGTGGATTTTGGGTAAAGTCCTGAAGTAATTCATAGCCATCCAATCAAGAGGACAGGTGGCATAAATCTGTAGATTTCAGATAAAGACCCAAGGGAAGACTCAACCATCCAATTCAAGTGGAAATGTGGTAGGAATTTTCTTACTTCGAGGGGAAGTGAAGTTTGAGATTTTAGAGCTCAAAAATCCAGAGACACGAAGGAAATATCAACCATTGATCGAGAAAAGGGTCGTAGGACCGTTGATCTAGTTGAAAGGTAAAACCCCCGAAACAGAGGCAGAACCACTGATTGAGAAGGACAGGTATCCACAAATCATCTACTCCAAAAGATTGATGTACATAAGAAAGGAAAGTTTGAGACTTGAGAATTCCAAAGTCCGGAAGTCTGAAACAAATCACAGCCGTTGATTTGAAAGAGGTCAGATTTGATCCACGGCTTTGAAAGGGATAGATCTAAGACATCAGTTTAGAGGCACTGTCAATATTGTGAGATCGATGGTCCCATAGCATTATGGGGATCAGAGATGCACAAACTTTAAAAAGTTGAGGGTGGGTCGCAATCCAAACCACGATTTTGAAGAAAGGACACGTAGAGGCTCAAGGAGAATTGCAGGCTGAAATGTAGTTTGGCTTCAAACCGCCTTTGGCCACACCTGCAATTGTGTGTTTGCGTGATTTTATCACCCAAGGTAAGTCCAAGGACAGGATTATCAGAAAAGGGGCTAGCGCCCAAACTCATAGATTCCCCAAGCGTGAAGGGAAGGTCGTGGGTACCATTAGACCTACACCCGAAAGTCAAAAGGGTCCGCCTTTAATTATAGAGTGAGATGATCATAATCTCAGAGAGATGTTTGTCTTCAAAATCGAATATCCTTGACCGAGAGGTTGGACTAGTTCCCCAAATTTCCAAATTAGAAAACATGAATAGAGAATCTGTCCTTTAAGAAAAGCGAAAATTTTTATGCCCCGTCCTAGGTGTGTTACAAATTGGCATCAAAGAATGGTTACAACACTTGGCCTGCTTGGGCTCATGTACGAGTCATGTAAAGAGGTATTATTATCTGCATTTACTCCTTGAGGAGAAGGACTGTAGATTGAACCTGTGATTTTGGGAATTCTTGTTGAATTTCATCAAAATAATTTCTTTATCCCTTTGTCAAAGTGAGAACTACTCTTACCAGAGTAGGGATATGCTAATTAACATTATAACAAGAATTGAATGTGGATAGCTGAAGGTGGAAGGTTTCTATCAAGAGAAGTTGAAGCCCGAAGGATGGATGACCTAGTGTTCGTAACACTTCTTCTAAGCATGGGAAGTTGGAACTTCAGGCACTGATGATGGTAGATCATATAATGGTTAATAACTTTGTGGGATTAAAGGAATTTGATAGGATCAGGTACCTGGTAGTTATAGTTACTGCTCTATATTAAAATCAAACTATATAACTCCTCATGACTAGAGAAAAGTGAGATGGGTAAAGCCCTATGGACGCTGAGGCAAGAAGGTTTTCTTGCTAGATGTTGTCACATAAAGAGGAAATTGACCCTGGTTGGTTATTGTCATAAGAGAAGGAAACATCAATACGAGATATGATTGTGAGATTAGTCCTGTAAGTGACTGAAATCTCAAACTAAAGAACACCAATGATGAAATTAAATTATCAAGCAAATACATGAGGTAAAAAGGTGCAATAGATGCACCTACTTATGCGTGAATGTGTATACATGATCATAAGGATGATTGAAATATCCTTGGGAAAAGGATATAGAAGCCGGATATGTCCATGTGTGTGAATAACATGGAAAATGTGCAAGCAATAAGCTAGCATGATGAATACTTATCTGTGTTTAATTATGCTTGAGTGCATGGGTTTGATGCATTGTGGAGCTTCCTAATATGAAGCTTGATATTAATACCGGTTAGGTATGAATTATATTAAACATGCAAGTGATGCACATGTATGATGTAACAATATAGTTATAAGATACAATATGGTTTCCTTGATGAGTGAAATATAAAGCAAGAATTGATCTTGTCCAGAATAAATGAATACTATTGATGCATGGTTGACTCCATTTTGAAGAGTCATGAAATTTATGTTCCAAATAATAGCTTGAGGGGGAATGTCTTCCCTTTCCTCAAGAAATAATAATATAATTAGATAAAAAGGGTAAATGAGCAAAGATGCTCTGTTGTCATAATAAGAGGCAAATGATTATGCCTTTGAGAACCACATGAGAAGGATTGTAAACAATCCTAAGTTGGCTGATCTTAAAAGTAGAGATGTAGGTGGGTTGTGAAACATAACTATGATTGCTACATGCAGGTTTAGGATTATGAATATGGTTAAGTACATCATGGATGTAAGTTAACAAAACCAGAATATGTATGGATATATAATTTGGGTACATGACAAAGATGCATGTTTATATTCCTTATGGGATATTTGGTAAACTGTTGAAGCTAACTCAAGGTTGAGGCCATCACAATAGTGATGGATATGCAATAAGGAAGTTGCATGCAGAAAGAGTTCCCTGTGGAGGAACTGTGTGAAGACTCTGTCAGAAAAACAAGGTCACCTCAAGGAGGGGCTTATCAGAAAAGGAGCTAGCACCCAAACAGAGATTCCTCAAGCATGTAGGGAAGGTCGTGGGTACCATTAGACCTGCACCCGGAAGTTGAAAGGGTCTGCATTTAATTATAGAGTGATACCATCAAGGTCTCATAGAGTCGTTTGTCTTCAAAATCAAAGATCCTTGACCAAGAGGTTGGAATGGTTCCCTGACTTTCCAAATTAGAATCCATGAATAGAGAATCTATCCTTTAAGAAAAGAAATTTTTTTTATGCCCCGTCATGGGTGTGTTACAAATTGGTATCAACCTTAACGACTACTGAGAATTAAGTAGTGAGCCACAAGATTATATATATATATATATATATATATATATATATATATATATATATATATATATATATNGGATTACATTTTGAAAAACATCATGTAATGAATAGAAGACTAATAAATGAATATTGACCATTCTGATAACCGAATGGTAATGTGTAGGATGCACAGGTTCATGATCCATTATGAACAAAAAAAAAAATTCTATTAAAGCATGTTGTTGTATTCCAAAAAAAAGGTTAGGGTGAGGCCTAACCAAGGCGGCTCAAGGAAAAGGGCACGAAGATCCCAACAGGGAGTAAATTGCAAAAGAAGATAAAAGACAATGAGGCCTTAGAAATAACTTAGCTGGGCTGAAAATTCCAAGGCAATGTAGAAAGAATTTGAAGAAGGGGAGAGCCCTCAATTTTTTTCTTGTTGTGTATTATGTTTTTCTCTGGGATAAGAAAGCTAGTACGTTGATGAAAGTAAATGTTTTGACACCATAGTGATGATGTTTGTATTACTGTAGAAACGATTGAGAAGTTTTGTGTTACAATCATGAAAACATTAAGGATAATGTGATGAAGTGCATACAGATATGCTATGACATGTCTGAAAATGTTTTATTAATTTAAATGCTATTGTACTTTCATTTTTAATTTACATGACAACTAATGTGTTTATGATGTATGTCATGTGTAGAAAGAAATAGATTGGAACTATTGAGAAAGACAGTTACCAATAATGAACAACCTCAATTAGAGGATGACTATGAGAATGGATAAGCCATATGGTGAAAATTGTGGCTAAGATCCAACGCACCATGGAAAAGTATGTGTCGTAAAGTGTGGGAAACTTAAAAATCAATGCAAGGGTGCATTGGGTATGAATGTGGCCACGAATGTTGGCACATTCACTAAAGTCAATTGATATCTGAATTACATTCTAAAAAATTTGGTAGGCTGAAATGATGCATAGGTAAGGGATGATGTGTCCTTTTGCTTTGTATCCTTGAATAGATGAAAATGACTTGGACTGTTAGCATGATTGACTTTAAAAATATAATGTGCATGAAAACTGACAATCTGTTTGGCCGAGGAATGTTGAAATTATAGGAGGAAATGGGTCTTGGATATGGCACTATTGTAAGCCCATAAGGAATACCAATTGCCTATTGAGCCAAACTGCAAGGAATTGTATTTCATTTTTGAGAATGTGAATTTGATTGATAGTATGCACAATTTTGAAATTGGTTGTGATGATTTTATAAACATGAAAAAAAAATGAGCATGAGAAACTAACAATTTGTTTGGCTTATTGAAGTTGAAAGTGCAAAAAGCAAAGGAGTATTGAATATGGTAGCATTGTAATCCATAAGGAAGACCAATTTCCTACTGAGTTGAATTGCTATGGGAAGGAAAGTCCCATAATTATGAATCTAGTTCCTATGCGAAACAAATATGATTACAAAATGTGGAACTTGGAAATCTATGGATGACAGATTTACAAGAAAATATTTGAATTTAAAAAATTATGATGTCTCATCAATTTCTGTATAGCTATGATACAGGTGAAAGGGAAATATCTGTGAAGAGAGCAGAGATGATAAAATGATCTCTCGGGTTCAAGGGAGAACTGTGGGAAAGAGTATAATCCGATCGCATGAAATATATACTAACAGTTTGTTTGGCTTTGTAAAGGATGAATTGCCGAGAGAAGAAGAGTAACCTTCATCCCTATCTATTATGGTACCGGAAGAAGGAGAGTAACCTTCGTCCCTATCTATTACTGTGCCAGGAGAAGGAGAGTAACCTTCATCCTTGTTATCACTGAAATTTCATCCGCAAATGGTTACAAGAATTCAACATCGCCAATCAGTTATGAGGTCACCCATGGACCAAAATTACCACAAAATCATTTCCAAAGGGTCAAAAACTATACAACCGGTGACAAAATTAAAGTGCGCTATGACTACACATGGCACACGTGCACATGTGCGAAACAGAAATGAAGGAAAAGTGCACATGTGCCCGATGCACAACGGTGGTCGCAAAAAGCCACGTACATGTGAGAACAACGCATTTATGAGAGTGGTCGACCTCCCACCCACTTCTGGTTCAGCTTCCAAGTTGATTTGGCACTCAAATATGGACTGGATTTGACTGGGTGGCTGGTCAAAGACCTAAAAATTCCCTAATTATCCTCTTTACACACTACAAGCTGGTTGCACAATACCTCAAAGAGGTGCTATAAAAAAGCCATGGGTGCACTTCATTTTTCAAGGAATTCAATAGCAAAGTTACGCTGCCACTATTCTCTTAAGGAATCCTCTATTCTCATCAAGAGTATACTAGCATCATTGCATTGGGAAATCCATCTCACCCCTTGAGTGGATTAGCAAAGAATTATTTCACCATTTTCATTCAAAGTTGTAAGAAGAGCTTATTTGTGGGGGTCCAAGAGCCCTCCCTTGGAGGAAGAAGGGACTCATAGTCCTATTTCTTTTCGGTGTTTTCTTTCACTAATATCAACCTTACCATTGGTGGCATGGGTCTTATTGTTTCTTTTGTCCTTATGTCCCTATGCTCATTAGTTTAGTTGTTATTTTATTTCTTAGTTTAATTCTTAGTTGTTCTTTTATATTTATTTCTCTAACCCTTTTCCTTACAGCTGTCCTACTTACCAAACCCAACTAAGCTTGCAAGAACCTCTATTTTTCTCACTAAGGTGATGAAAGAGGTGCAACAGATTGGCGACTCCACTGGGGAAAGGTATCAAATTCCTACCCCATTTGGGTTTTTATAGCTCTTTGTTTGGTTTATTTAACTTGTAGGTGCATTAACCGGCCCAAGCCGACCTGCTAAACATCCAATTCCAAGTTGAATTGAGAGAATTCCATCTGGAATTTTCTTTCATGGCCATGTGTCATCTGTGTGTGGGTTTTTTGGCCCACAGACGCACACCGTGCACACATGCGCCTAAGTCACATTATTGATTTTCGCACCTGCTCCCAAGAGCTCGTTTCAGTCTGCGCATAGGCACTCAGTGCGCCTCTGTCTACACTGAGACCCGCACACTTGTGCATAAAAATACACATTGTAAGGTTTTTTGAGATTTGGGGAAGGCCCTTAGCCTTCTCAAAAGTGATTTCATGCATGTTTTAAGCTGCACCACCCTTAGTTCCCTCTTCATATAAAGGGATTAGTCAAAACACATAGGCACTTAGGGGGTTTAAAATCATTATTTCCTCTTTTGCTTTCATTTTCACCACATGGATGGCTTGCTTTGACTAAAAATATAAGTTGGATAACAATCGCTTAGTATGCTCTTCTCTCGTGCCTCCAAGTGAACTTGAGAATCAGAAAAAGATTGTGGGACAATTTCATCTCCCTTAAAAAGATTAAAACCTTTAGGAGAGGACAACCCCTCTTGGGACTCCTCTTAGTTTATTTTTCAAACACATCTTAAGATTGTAACGGGCCCATACATGCCCACATGCTACAAAGATAGGAAAGTGTTGAAATTTACTTTCTTAGATTAAATCACTAGGGAAGTTTAAAGGTTTTGTAACGGGCCCATACATGCCCACATGATCACAATCTAGGATAGTTTCAAAGATTTTCTTAGATTAAATCACAATATGGAATTAAAGGAATAGTAACGGACCCACATGTCCACATGCTATCTTCCTAGGGACTTTTGAATTATGCAAGGTTGTACCAAAGTCACTTAGTTAATTAGGTAATCAACACTTGTAAGGACCAAGCGAAGTCCACATGCAGCAAGGTGACACCTAATTCATTAAAATATTGGCACACTTTCACTCATTCACACACAAAAGTCACTTATCATTCACATAGTTTTCTTCTCGTAACGTGGAGGTCAAAGTAGGTTTCCTCCAAAGGGATTCTGAAACACCCCCCCCTTTTCTTGATGAAACTATCCACTCCCATTTAATTTCAACGAGGTTGGTTCACACCCCCAATCACTCAAAACAACTACATCTAAATTTTTTCTAAAAACTCACCAAGTTTTCCTCCACAGGAGGTGCCAAAAGAAATTTTTTAGTCTAGGTAGGATTTCGGGGATAGGCATCCAAATAATTCCCTGTTATCTGGTTCTCTCATTATCAAAACAATAGAAGTTAACAAATAGGGAACTAAAAATCCTCCAAGTCAAGTGTTCCTAACACCATAAGGTAGGGAGATACTCATGAAGGGTTGAAGGCCGAGGTTTGGTTGTTCTTTGTGTCCCCCCTTGAGGCACCCACCTCTTGGACGAGATCCAACCCGTGACCCATTTCTTAGGCTGAAAATCTAAATGCCACACTTTGACCGAGGTACCTAGTGACCAAATTTGAGGACATCTACCCAGGTGGAAATTGTGGGCTGCAATTGCACCTTGATCGGATTTTGTGTGGCTATTGGGAAATATCGCCAACTCTTTCAGGATATGCCCCCTTTACCCCTCATTATATTTGATTATTTCATCCTTCACTAGTTTCTCTTCCGATGACTTCAGACCCCACTGTTGAACTATTGGAAGGTCCAACACTATTTGAGAGGAAGGACATTACATCTTTTAGGACACGAGAATTTGTTTTCTTTGATTCCCCACACAGACAAAACCCACTTATCCACATATATGCTTCTTTTTCAAAACACTTTATGTATGATGCACCTCTGATTACATTTTTATTTAGATATATATATTGTGTAAAGTTCAAAATTTGCAACAAAGGTTCTTGTTCACTTTCTCTCATCACATTTTGCACACATCCACTCAGCTAGTAAGACATCATAGGGGACCCACAGAACCCCTGTCGTTCCAGACACTTACTAAACCTCCCTCCTATTTTAGGGGGATTTCCTAGTCTTTCCAACTCATCGACACCACCTTTACACACTCCTATGAGTGCCACTATTCTAGGATCATCTTTGCTTGGTTCCACATTACTTGGGTCCACTTCCCAAGTCCCTTCGTCCACTTGCTCTCCTTTACATGGAAGTGGGGGCCCAACTTCCTCTCAAGGGGGAAGTACCAACCCACCTAGTCCCCCTCAAGGGTCAGGTTCACAACACACTCACACCATGGCTGGAGCTAACCCTCCCCCCCCGACTGCATATGCCATATTTGGCCTCTCTTAACATACCAAATCTAAGCAAACTCACCAATGATCCTATATTGCATGACCTGACATGGCCTGCAATGCCCACCAAATTACATTCACACATCCCCACGTTTGAAGGAAAGACAGGTGATGACCCTACCAATCATGTCATGACTTTCCACCTATGGTGCTCTTCCAACAACATCATGGATGATTCCATCAGAATACGATTATTTCAATGCACACTCACTGGCCCATCAGCCAAATGGTATGTAGATGAAAAATTGGGGTCCCATGCGACTTTCGAGTCCTTGGCCAAAGCATTTTTGACCTTCTTCCAATTACCAATCCTCCATGACAATGGTCTTGAACCACTCTCTAATTTCAAACAAACCTCCACCACACATATTGTTGATCACATTCATGAGTGGCATAGACGACGTAGTTTGTGTAAAGATGAAACCACCAAACAATAATGTCTTGATTGGTTTCTCAAATCACTTGCCTCTCTCCTCGATAAAGATGTAGCTTTCACCTTCCCTCAATCCGAAGAAGAAGCTATCAGTAAGGCTCAACAATAAGACTTCATCTATTCAAAATTAGGGTACTTATACACAATACTTCCTGATCTCCCCAAACCCGTGCCATTCGGTCAAGACAAACCTGGGATGTCTCACTCAGCAGACGGATTCATTGGTAATACCACACACCACAGTCCTCAACCCCAACCACCACCAATGTATGGCACACCTCAATATCCATCGGCGTATGGGGGAACCTCTTATTATCCCCCACCCCCTTATCAACAACCATACCCTGTTTCTATTCCTCCACCCATCAGTGGGCCACCGCCGATACCCCCAATACACCCACCTATCCAGACAATTTATGGTACCCCCTCTACCTCAGCTTATAATTTGAGTACTAGCGAAAGCACCACACCTTCCTATGTACCTTATGAATCACAACTCCCACAGAATCTGTACTTTCCATTTCCTGGGCCTCCACAGCCCATGGCACCCCCACACCCTCACGTTGGGGTGAATGTTTTTCAACCCTCTCCCGTTCAGCAATATCAAAATTTCGAACAATTGAATACGGCCAATCCGACCCATCTGTCGAATAATGCCAAAAAGAAAGGAAGAAACAGGAACAATAACAACCCAGGACAAGGTGGGAATTAACCCCAACAAAACCAACCTATTGGGGGCAACTAGAACCAAGGGAATTAGAACCCCCAAGGGAGCAATAACAATAGGCGTCAAGGGAGAAATAACAATACCATCAAAACCTCTTTCCCTTGTGCCCTTTGTGGTGAGTTTAGTCATTATACTCATCATTGCCCCTAAATCGCTGATTTTAAATGGCTGAAAGACTCAGGTAGTCTACCACATCCTCCAGCACCGCCTGCCCCTCAGCAGGCCCCAAAACAATACGTGCAACAACCCCCCCCAGTTGTACTACAGAATCCTATTCCACACCAAGGTGTGATAAACACCCAACAGGACATGCAACCTACCCCACCTCAGTTATGACAGTATCTCAACCCAAACAATCCTGCAGATCGTACTATCCTCCCCATGAGTGAGGAAGAAATCCTTCTGTAAACACGTAATCGTCAGTACCATGCACCCGCTGAGTCTCCTCTCATTCCTCCAGAAACAATCCTCGCACCAACATGACCCACGTTGGTGATCCCTCACCCTAACGAAGAACCACCTCTTCGCAGCCCTTGCATCCCATTGCGCAGGAATGTCCACAACCCATAGGCTAGGGCAGCTCATAATTATAGTTTGGTTGATGACTTAGCACAATCCCCGGCTACCATGTCAGTCTTAGAAGTCCTTCAGACTTGTCCCACTTAGCGAAAATCATTACTCTCCGCCTTGGGGGTAGTTGACCCCACAGATACTCGACTCATTACATTTGATCTCGATAGCGGAGAACCTCGCCTTCCTGCTCTGATCGCTTTTCAAATCCCAGTAAAAATTTATAACATTACAGTTCATCGGTGCATCATCGATGAAGGTGCATCCACATGTATTATGTCCAAATCTGTATGGCAGAAACTTGGTTCCCCCGAACTTATACCATCTTACATTACCTTACGAGCTTATGATGGACGACCATCATCTCTTGAAGGGCTCTTCCAAAATGTCCTCGTATAACTCGGGGGCAAGACCATTCTCATAGACATTGAAGTTATCGATGCCCCTCTCAATTATAATATCCTATTTGGTCGTAGCTACATGTACGCTATGAAAGAAGTTGCCTCTTCCATCTTTTGAACAATGATGTTCCCCCATAACGGGAAGATCATTACCATTGACCAAGTCTCACATTACGATCCTAACCCTTCTTCCAACATTAATAACATTCTTCCTCTCATCCACACGAGTCATGACGCATACCCACTCATCAAAATGAGTCCCAGAATTTTCAAAGATCCATCATTGTTAGGAACTTACCATGGTGCACCACCACTCCTTCATCCTTCCAATCAAGTATGCGTCATATCATCCAATGGAACTGACATAGAGGATACCCTTCCTCCTAGGGAGGCCTCTATCATATCTGACGTCCCACTAGTCGCAGAGCTCCCCCCTCACGAGCCTCCTGCAAACTTTTCGACCTCACCAGTCCACGATTTCACCTCTCCCCAAGGCCATATCCCAGTTTGGGAGACAGTTCCCCAAGCCACAACTCAAATCCCTTTCTTTTACCCTACACCAGGCATACAAGATTTCCAAGTAGCCGCAATTCTTACCCTCCCTAATATGGTGTTAGCAATTCTAGTTTGGTATTTACATCCACCAGAGATGGTCCCTCGACCATCCCTTCCCCCCCTAATGGAAGGAATCCCAATGACAATTCCCATACTCACTCCCACCATACCCTCTACACCCCCACTCACTACCCTCCCTACCACAGCTGGGGGCAGGAGAAAGAAAAAGGATCCCATAGCTCCACTTCCCCTGCGTGTCCAACCTCCATGCACACTATGTGAGAAATATGGACACCAAACCAACAACTACCCATCTCTTCCCGAGTTACAGAACCTGATTCCGCTCAGTCAAACTCTATCAACACTCTCCACTATAGCAAGTACTACCGCCTCAAGTAGTAAAGGGCTATGAACCAAATTTGCTTGTGCTATATGTTCAGAATATGGCCATTATACCCACCATTTCCCAACATTGTTGGTCTTTTGGCAGACATTAGCTGCAGTATGCCAAATCTTCTAGAACAAACCCCATCTAGTTACATCATCCCTACCAAAAATCACTGACATCCATTATGTCAGAACTTCAGTCAATGAACGTATGAGATGCCCTTGCTCTCTATGTGAATCCCTAGATCATTTTACATACCAATGTCCTATGATCATTGAATACAGGCAACGCCAATTGACCCTGATTCAAACCCCTGCGCCCCCTACAAAATCAATGGTTGACCTTACCTCATCACTAGAGATTCTTCATATCATTTCTCCCAAACCCGAGGCACTCCCGACACCTCCATGGTTCTTGGATGACTTATCCGAGGATTCACCCCCAAATCCCCCCAATTCTCCCATTCATTTCCCTACGGAAATATTACACCCAACTACCACTGGTACTCCTCAGTACTTCGATATTTGGTTTATGTCAAGTGAACCATTTCAATCTCATTGCACCATTCCCCCTGCTGCTTCTTCACCCAAAGACAGCCACACAATGATAGTCACCGATATCACTCCTTATGACACCTTGTATTCCCGTCAATTCCACTGTGATGAGGAGATACTCAAAGAGTTAAACACCCTCGACTACCCATGAGATGCGCTACACCACCGTGCGCTCTTCTTTCCACAAAAATCCCCCACGCCTCCTAACCAATACCCCATATACGCTGTCGAAACCAAGGATATTATCCCACCAGGGCATATCGACTGGTTCAACAACCCCATTCCTACCCCTGATGATTTTGAAGAAGGAAACATGACCAACATATCCCCGACCATCAAAATCGATATTTCCATAAAAAATGGAGTCGTCGAGGAAATCACCATTGGCGTCGTTTGCACTCCTCAAGAAATCACCACCTATAAATCCCTCTTCCAAGAATATCGGGATATTTTTGCCTGGTCATACACAGAAATGCCTGGCCTTGATCCCTCTATCGTCGAACATCGTATCGACACCTGGCCTGATATTACACTAGTTCGTCAAAAACAACAACCGCTACACCCATCCAAAGAAGCGGCCATCAAAGTCGAGATTGATAAATTATGCGCAGCTGGGTTCATCTACCCCATCACATATACATCATGGGTTTCCAACCCTGTACCCTTTAACAAAAAACAGGGCACTATCCGCATCTGCACATACTTTGGCGATCTCAATCATTCATGTCCCAAAGACAACTTTCCAACGCCTTTCATCGATCAAATTATCGATGACTGCACAGGCCATGAGGCTCTATCCTTCATGGATGGTTTCTCTAGTTATAATCAAATCCAAACCCACCTAGCCAATCAATACAAAACCGCATTCACTACCCCTTGGGGTACTTTTTCATATCGGGTCATGCCTTTTGGCTTAAAGAATGTTGGCGCAACTTTCCAACGGGATATGACATACATTTTTCACAATCTGGCTCATATCATCCTTTCATACTTGGATGACCTCACAACTCGATCCAGGAAGTGCACCCAACATCTTGATGATTTACGAATCATCTTCAAACCGTGTCGTCAGTACAACATCTGCTTGAACCCCCTCAAGTGCGTGTTCTGCGTCACTGCAGGGCGCCTCCTCGGATTCATCATTTCCCAAAGCGGTATTACCATGGACCCCCTCAAAATCCAAGACATCATAGAAATTCCACCACCCCAGAATTTATGTCAACTCCAGAGCCTATAAGGAAAACCTAACTTTCTACGGTGTTTTGTCCCAGACTACGCCACTCGAGCACACAGTTCCCTTCGCTTACTCTACCACAACATCCCATTCCACTAGGATGAAAATGCCCAAAAATCATTTGATGATCTTAAAATGGCACTCTCCAACTCTCCTTTAATTAGTGCACCCAACTACAATCGTGACTATATCCTCTACATATCAGCATCAGTTGTCTCAGTAGTAGGAGTTCTCGTTCAAATCGGTGATGATGATCATGAGCATGTCATTTATTACGTTAGTAAAAACCTCTCAGGGCCAGCCTTGAAGTACAAACATGAAGAGAAACTAGCCCTTGCAGTCATCCTCGTTGTCCAAAAACTTTCATTACATTCTGCTTCGCACGACTAAGGTCATAGCAGATTCCAACCCTATGCAATACTTGCTCAGTCATTGGCAAATTAATGGAAAATTTGCCTGATGGATCGTTATCCTTCAAGACTACAATCTTGAATTCTCAAAACCCAAGAGCAAGAAATCTCTCATCCTCACCAAACTTGTTATGAACTTCCCCTCTGATACTACCAGTTCCCCCATCAATACAAACTTTCCCGACAAACATCTCTTTTACATAACTTCGGATGAAACCTCTCACGAGATGATCGTCATCGTATTCACCACCAGGCCCCCTGCTACCTCCCCATCAGAGACATCTTATACCAGTGAGGGGTCAACACCATACTTCATCGATGCTTGACTGTTGACGAGGCCGATAGAGTCTTGAACGAATTCCATAGCAGCGCATGTGGGGGGCATATTTCGGGAATGTCCACTACTCGGAAAATCATCCGAGCAGGTTATTTTTGGCCTAAATTGTTTCACGATTGCATTCACGCCATGAAGCGATGTGAGAAATGTCATCTTTATGCCAACAAGGCACAAGCACCACTTTCTCTTCTTCACCCAGTCATTACTGCCAGCCCCTTTTGTAAATGGGGCATTGACTTCATGACTTGTAATCCCTCTTCCAGCAATGGACACAAATACATTGTTGTCGCAGTCGATTACTTCACAAAATGGGCAGAAGCTATGCCCACCTTCAACAATACCGCTGACACCGCAACGCGTTTCTTCTTTAACCACGTCATATCCCATTTTGGAGTACCCCTCCAACTAGTTTCCAATCACGGGAAACACTTCAAGAATGACATTTTCGTCGAACTCTCATCTCGGTTAGGATTCTCCCATGAGTTTGCCTCACCATATTACCCTCAATCTAATGGATAGGTCGAATCAACTAACAAGGTTCTCAAGACCATGTTACAGCGCACAGTTAATAAACCTAACACCAATTGGCATCATATGTTATTTTCCGCACTATGGGCTTACCATATGGCCGTGAAAACAACCATTGGTTTCACACCATTTCATCTAGTCCATGGGGTTGAGGCCACTCTTCCCATCGAGTGTGAAATTCCCACCTTACGCACCACAATTGAGCTATTACCCGACACTACTCCAATGGAGCAGCGCTTGCTGACTTTAGAGTCCCTGGATGAAGATTGTCAAATGTCATTACAAAACAATGAGGTAGCCAAAAAGCAGTCAAAGGCCACCTTTGATTGCCATGTCAACCTTCACTCATTTCAAGAAGGTGACCTCGTCCTTGCTTACGATATCGCTCATGATACCCTTGGTCATGGAAAATTCGAGTCACTATGGCATGGCCCCTACATTATCCAACATTGCCTCACCAAAGGCATGTACATCCTGGCCTCTCCCGAAGGCCTCTCTCTCTCAAAGAACCCGTCAATGGGTTATACTTAAAGAAATGTTATGCCTAAGTGTAGCAATTCTACTTTAGGTTATTTCTTTTCTAGTGTTTTTAATCTTTTTTCCATCCCTCTCATTTAAATTATCATTTGTGCTATTGACAAATGCTTCCTCCACTGGCCTACCACATCGGTTACACCGATGGCGCCAGCCGTTGGACACAAAATCTTGCTTCTGCAGCTTGGGCCCTCTATACCCCCTCACATGAAATGCTCCATTCGAGTGGCATATGTTTGGGTTCAGCCACCTACAACCAAGCCGAATACACTGTCATCATTGGCCTCCTTTTCGATGCCCAACATCATCATATTCATCACCTTAGCATCTTTCTCAACTCTCAACTAGTCGTTCTCCAACTCAACAATGTGTACCGCGTCTGCGATCCTTGCCTCTTTCGCAAATACCTGCAGGTTAGACTTTTATCTCGACATTTTTATTTCATTACATTTACACATATTCCAAGACAATTGAATCAAATTACAGATAACTTAGCTAACATGGTGTTAGATTGGCATATATCACATCAAGATACCCCTACACATACATAAACATATCAAAAACCTGTCACAGCATATATAAATTAGACATCATCAAACACATTAACAAAACACATGTAAACATCACATAGATCCCAAAATGTATACTCATATATATATAAATTGATCTACAGTACCATCAAAATGTTTACATACAAAACATCATATATAGAATCCGTAGGCCAGTAAAGCACCTCGATACAAAATGCGCTCACCAGCCTATATACAAAATACAAAAATAGATAGAGTGACACTCATGGTGCCTCTAGGGAACCACCTCCTACCCTTCCCTCAGGCAGTGGTCCGCCACCCACTATTGGTCCCTCTGGACTGGGAGGTAACCGTCCAGTCATAGAAGCACCTGCTACTACTACTCATCGTACCACGGTGGTGAAACCCCCACACACTACTCTAGGATGCCCTCATCCTGGATATGTGACCACATACCCTTAGGCATGCCCTGTAGCACCGTCTCCAGGCGACGACGAATATCCTCAAAATCTTCTTCGGCATCCACCAGAGGAGCATGCGATGGCCCGACACCTGGGTCATCAAATCAGCGTCTCCTCATTTCTCTCTCATCCTCAGTTGGTCTCGCCCCGACGTCCTCACACCAACGTCTCTCTCCTACCCGCGGCCCTGCCCGCGGCGGTCTACCCGGCTCCTGGTGAGCCGACACCCTCAACAACTCAACCTCGCACCCACGAGGTTCCACATCTGCACATACAAACAAACAAAAGATAATGTCATGCTATCTCAAAAAAAAATCAATACATATCAAACTCATAAACATACCTCGGTGATCAAATACCTCCCCTGGAGGTAACACCATGTCTGGATCACCCCAGAAGTCAACACCAACATATGGATACTACAAAATCACCTGCGGCATCTGCCGCCACACCTGTGCCACCTCAGCCGTGAAGAAGTGGCCGCCCTCGCCACCACCATGGTGAACCAAAATAGTCGACCACCACCTTAGTCGCAGCTCTCGCGCCCCAGGAGCAACCAATAAAATCCTCGGCCGCAACATAGGCACCCTCTCCAAAAACCAAGCCACTAGGATGGACCCAAAGGCAAAGTCCCCTGTATGAGTGGACGGACAATGGTCAAGCTTCCCTACCATCCTGGCATGCAGCGTAAGCCCCTAGGAAAAGTGCTCATCGACCAGTACCCTCTCCATAATACTCAGCTGACCACCACTGATCCGCTAAGTTGCAAGGGACCCATAAACCCTCACATTCATCGTTGCTATACAGCGATGTGCTAGAGCATCCATTGCCCCGATGCTCATGACATAGCCCAACATAAATTTCACCCTAGAACAATACCTCTGACCCATTTTCACTAACGCCACGTCCGAAGGTAACACCGGCTTCGTCGGTAGGGGCGTTCCCCGAAATGGGAGCCTAGTCAAAAAATATATATCCTCCACTGCAGTGAAGGCAATCAGCTCTCTCCGCACCATAAAACAATGCAAGTTCGGACTCCACATCTAGATAAGAAACTGCAGGAGATACTCATGTGCTCATATCAACGGGCACTCAAAGAACTTCAGCAGCCCACAGGCTTCCAAAGTAGCACGAACCCCCGGCTCCTCAATCGCCATGGCATCCCTCAGTTGGGACCAATCCCACTCTCGCCAACCGACCGACATCGTGCAAAATGATCACCTGCAGCCACATAAACAATCCTAGGTCAGCCATCTTGACCATAAAAACCATTAAAAAGATAAGTTTTACACCCTTCAACCTTGCCCCCAAGGCACAGTTGTTTAAACCCATAGGCGCACACATATGCGCGCTTGTTCAGCCCACAGGCATGCACATATGCGCGCCTGTCCATTTCACAGGCATGCCTGTCCATCCCACAGGCATGTATGCGTGCGTGCCTTCCCACCCTACAAGGGTGCCTCCATGCGCCCTTGTCATGGACACAGGCATGCATCAAAGCGCACCTGTCCACTACCTAGCCATGCACCCATGTGCGGCTGTGTAGCCCACAGTTGCGCATATCATGCACACCTTTGCCCCCCCTATAGGTGCCCCATGCGCGACTATCCAGGTAACAGGAACTCACTCATGCACACCTATTTTTGGATCTCCCATGCACTTGGGGGCCCACACCCCTAAAAACCCCCGTACGGCCCTCCGTACAGCCCCTGCCCATAAATGAAAAACCTAATTCTATGTAGGATGATCAGACTACTAACCTGAAGCTCACTAATCCTGGATAAAATTCCTTGTTCTCCTAGAATCTCCAAATCTCCTCTGAATCCCTCTCATCCAGTCACTCTGGCAGCAAGTACAAATGAGGTGGCAATGTGGACCCTACAACTATATATAGGCCTTTTCGCCAAACTTCCAATCACCATTCCGGGAGCTCCGGGTGTCCGTTCTTCAATCCATCTTCAGCCACGAGATCAACATCCCGTCATCTACATCAAGACAGTCCCCAAGCCACTTTTTATCCTTAGCCTCTGGGGCACCATTTTTTCATATCCCATCCAGGTACGCATGCTCATATTCAAAATTATCAAACAAATGCTTGTATGTTCGATTCTCTTCAGATATTGTTCACGTCGAGTATTTGGTTTTCATGTGTGTAGGTACTTGGTCATCATACATCACTGCAACCCCTTCAGGTATATCATCAGCACTAGCATGTAATCATTCCCTCTGAATCTCAATTGCATCTCCAATCACACCCTCTGACATTTGCCTCTAGGATCTCCATCTTCGGCTCTGCAGTACCAACACCTCCATTTGCATCTTTGGTACTGTCACCCGGTAGCACTCTCCCCCACATGAGTTGTCTCATTCATAGCACCGTTTTTCACTTTGACACTCATGTTGTTTTTTAACCCTTTAGGGATGGGAGTCCCGATAGTCTTACATCATGTCGCGAATCAGCCACATACTCCTTCTCTTCACTTTGCTAGCTTTCCCATTGGACTCCCAGATTATCTCTTCAAGGTTCTATTTTGACTGCACTTCCGCAGTATCATGAACCCTCCATTTCATCCACAATTAGTTTGCCCCTCTGCAAATTTCCCTTCATTTCACCTACCTCATACAGAAACCCACCCATGGGGCCCCCACCCTCCACCAGTTCTCCAAGAAAATTGTGCCCTATCCAGGACAACCATATTTTATTGGGGCACCCGTTTCTGTATTTGTACACTCATCCCAAATTATTCTTTATTTATTTGGTACATTGTAAAAATCCTTTGTTTTCAGTATTTACATTACCTTTTTGTCGTCACCTTTGGTGACCTTCTTCCCTTTTTTGGAAAACGCAACCCATGTCACCCTTGGTTGGGGCACCCCTTATCATCTACCCTTGTTGACATCGTCCATATACTTCGAGTATCCCACAGGACACTTACCTCTGCCCTCTGAGTTTGTTCACTTTGTCCCGCCTCTGGCACAACTTATCCCATGTCTTGTTGTCCCCCTAACACTCAACTTAGTTGCATGGTTGCGGCCACTTATCCTTCGCATATACCCCCAACCAAGGGCAGTCTTGAGTCTTCATACATCTTGACTTCGACCATGTACCTCCTCCAGTTCATCACCTCACCTAGTAGATTTCATGAAACCCTTTGCTTCTAGGAGTCGCATCCCCCTTTTGTTGACATCAGCACAGTTTTCCAAAAGGGCGACAATATCTTGACTCTCATTTCCTTTTGAATGAGATATCTCGGACGACACAGGGAGAACCACAACTTATCCCTGCTGTCGTTGACCCCCGTAACATTCGAATTCAACACTTTTTCATGTTACGGTGGGTCTTACTTTGCAACTATTGTAGTTATTTCTTGTATTTTCCGAAGACCTATGAATTTGGCTGGGCTATCAATGCCTACAGAATCCATGGTCTTTCTTACAAATGTCATTGCCTACTGATTCAAAGTATGTTCCTCCGCAGAATTGTCTTCTGCCTTTATCATGACCACCCCCGAGGGTGCTACAATTGGAATTTGATCCAGACACCTTATAGTACATAACTAGTCAAATGCACAACAACATTGGTGACAACTATTGAGCTAACCCCTTAAGCTATATATATCTGATTTAAAGAGTGTGGGGTTTTTCTCCAGAAATGGTTTTCCCTAGAAAATCATCATTTTATGATTGCATGTTTTCCACACATTCTTCTCTCATTAATTAGTGTAGAAATAATATTCCACACAAATCCTTCCTTTCAAAATATTGTAATCAATAACATAAATGAGTCTTGTCAATGAGCTTGAATCAAACACAAATTAAAAAAAAAAAAATTAAAATATAAAACTTATTTTTTTTCAAATATCTAAAATTAATAATTATTTGATAATCTATGGTATATATATATCCTTCTAATGAATTAATGAAAATTTATCATACATTCTAAACTAATGAAAATAATGAAACTCTGTTGCTATAGGTGGTAGGGACTAATAACATGGTAGTGGACTATGATCCATATACATATGCATGTAGTTAGTGTCATGTGCATTTTACACCATGGACTACTATTTTTTTATTGTCTGTATGACTACCTGATAGACACTTGGGCTGACCCAGGTTCTAATATCAATAGGTTTCCAACAAAACCTTCAAACTCTCGGCCCTCCTGGTAAACCAAAAAGAAACATTGCACACAGAGTGCACATCATAGTCTCACCCGAGATAGCTTTATGGGGGACTAAAATACTCAGGTGTTTGCAGTTAAGGAAGGGATTAGGGATGTGTTCATATCCTTTTCCTCATGCATTAATGTTATTACTCATTTATTTAAATCCAGTGTTCATTCATTCATCTAACTATGCATGCATGATGTCATAATCAACTTAAAACCATTCATTATGTAACTGATAAATAACATTAACAATAAAACAATCATTCATGACACATAACACAATAAATTTACTGTGGTTCACCCCACCAAGGGATACGTCCACAAAGATCTGTCTCTTCATCTCTTTTATTCATATTTCTTCAAAATATGCATTGCATGCACTACATTCTTTAGTTTTACAATAAAAAAGGAGGGTAAGTACCCTATGTGAGGTGGACTAGACCACACCAGACTGCATAGCATGTGACCTAACCCTAAAAAACTAGCTTGTTCAGACAAAAAACTATATCTTCTTGACCATTCAACCAATGACCAACCTCTCCTAGACCCCCTAGGCTTTTATTTATACTATTCTCCTATCTTATAGCCATTACATTCATGTCCAAAACCTTAACACTAACATGCCTAGGTTTTCCTGCATGTGTGCCATGCTTCTTTTCCTCCATCTTCTGCATGTTGCTTTTCCTTCTTTGTTTGCATGTTGCTTTTACTTCTTTTTCTGCATGCTTCTTTTCTGCCACCTATGGCACACGCTCCAAAAATAGACTTATTTTTCCCAAACTAGGCTTGTACTCAAAAATAGACTTATTTCTCCCCAAAATAGGCCGCACCAACAGGCCCCCAACACTGATATGCGGCTCGTCCCAAGCCACTACACCTTAGTTTACACTTTGGATGGAAAGATGCAACTTATGAAACACCTTTGATAATTGGGTGACTTTATCTTTAACCTATGTGATCTGCTCTGCCAGCTTCTCCACACTTTTCACTGTAATGTGCTCTGCTAGCACTTGTCTACATTCTACATGCATTTTTTCTATTTTCTCTTTCTCTTCTTGCAATTTTGGCTCTAGTTGATCCTATCTTTCTTGCTTGTCAATCTGTGTAGCCTTCAACTCTACCTGCAGGTTATTCATATCCTACACACTCATCATCCTCTCAAGTATGGATATTTACTTATGCTACTGCTTTAAGTCATGAATTTCAATCATGATCTTCTCTTGTTTCTGGTCCAACTACTTTATTTTCTCATCCTCTTCCATGTTGGTCCATATTTGGTCAGTTATGCCATATAGTTCTTGCACTTCCTTAGCTTCCTATGCAATATTGTCAATGTTCACAATAGTCTCATGTTCCCTTTGCTCTCTTACTTCTGGAGGTGTAGTGGGAATCACTTTCTCCGTGAGATCTGTGATCTTATTTTTGTACTGCTCCATGAGCTGCACAATATTCTGAAACTTCCCTTCGAGTGTGTCTTCTGGATCCTATGCCCAGTCTGGGATGTTGTTATAGAATTCTATCAGTCTCTTTTCTAACTTTTGTGCACATTTATTTTCCTCCTTCTCTAGAGTCAACTAGTCACAGGTCATTTGTATCACCTCTGCAACCTCCTTGCCAAATTCAAAGTTCGTCATATCTACGCAGGCTCTGGATTGGAATTCTTGTATCACGCTTACTTGTAAGCCATATAGCTCCTTTGTAGGTATATGTGCCATCACCAACTAAAGTTGGTCGATGTCCCCAACCGGATTTCATGCTATCTCCTCATCAAATTGCAACATATCATGTGTGACAATGAAGGTGTCACTACCCTTCACCACTATCTCCACTATTTCCTCATGTTCCTTTTGCATAGGCGTGTGCTCTGTATTCTCTGGATGTTGTGTTGTACCTTGTTGCACTATATAAACATGCATCCTTTGTAGAGTATCATTTGCTTCCACCAAATTATCCATGATCTCCTCCCTCTGCACCTTTTCTACGCGTACAATGTCTTCAACCCTGTCCTCGAATTTGTTTGCCACTACCTCATAATAATCCTATGTAATGGAGATGACCATAGGTTTCTTATGACATTTCATCTTCTTGTGCATTTCCTCCTCCTGCATCATAGTTCTCTTTTTTTGTGAATACTGCACCCCAGTATTCTTTTTTTGTGCATCCTCCTTTTTGGGCTGATAGGTTTATCCATTCTTGGCATCACCCTTGACTTCTGCCCTGAACATTGTTTCTTTCCTATTTGGATTTTTCATTGCTGTGATGCTTCCTGAAACTTGAGTGCACTTTGCAGCATTTTTGGTTTTTTTAGTCGGGCTATTTTTATTTGTTGATGTGCTTGCCTCTATTTTCTCCTTGGGTTTGTTTGTTGTCCTTGTTGTTAGCACCTTCCATAGTGTGGGTAAGTATTTAATGATCCATTCGACCTCTTCTCTGGATACACAGTACTATATCTCCAACCATTTTTTCTTCGAGTCCCTTGTGGCCTGGATCCACATGTGATGTTAGGATGCCTTAAACCTAACAATCCCTTCATACTCCTGGACAACCTCAACAAGAATTATCCATACATTGGTCATTCCATGTTGTATGTATTCCAAAAACTGTGTTATTTTCCTATTGATTCTTAGTATGCTTGGCTTGCTAGAGGGTTTCTTACCTTGTTGCGTAGCAGTTCCCCTTCCTGTCTAGAAAATATGATAACTTTGGTTCCTGCCAAGCTACCAAAGTGATGAGAATTAGGATCTAGGAATAATGGAACTCAATTCCATTGTCCTGCACATCCCTACAGTCGATCAAAAAATGGTTTAAGAGGTATGATACCCAACTAAACATTACCCCTTTTGCGTAGCTAGGAATATAACTGATGTTGGGGCCTCTTATTTCCTCCATTTCCTCAACAACTTACAAGCCATTATCTTGCTGGAGAACCTCCTCGTGGTGTTGTTGATATCTTTGAAGACTATTTCTCGGTTCCACCTGTTTGTTCCAAAATGAACTTTTACTATCACAACAATTTCCTTTTCGTGTGATTTATTCTCCAAGTACTCTTTGGGTTGTGCGCCAACTATGGGAAACCATGCAATTTTGGCAATCAACACCACATCAATGGGGACTGGCCTATCCATCCACAAGATATCTCCATGCACCCTAACCAACAATTGTTTGATGCACAGTCCCACATTCTTATCGTGCCCAAAGTGCGGTATGTCCAAGAGGTTCATGATACTAGAATTGTAGATCCATGTTATCCACTGCACAGGCTCCAAAATGGGTCTACCTAGGGGTCTGATCTCCCCTGTTTCCTCCAAATAGATTTCCTCTATAAGGTATGGAAACTTCACCACATCTCAAACATCATGGTTGGATTACCTCAACTTTGGCACTTTTCCAAGAATTTCCTCCACTGTAACCAAGACATCCAAGATGTATGGTAGTGTGATCTTTGCTGCATTGCACATATTTATTTTTTGGCCGACGAATGGGTGTCCTTCTGTCGTTGCTTCAATCGTGTCTTCTTTTTCTCCCTCTATTTTTGGTTGATTCATGATATCCTGGACCAACACCTCCTCTGCATCATGACCCTATTGTTGGCCCTTCATCTCCTTAGGTTTGGTAGGTGTTTCTGGGTTAGGGTTTGCACTTCCCTTTGGGTTTTTGGAGTTCTGAACCATTTCTCCTTGGGAATTCATCAAGGTCTCCTCCTCTACCCTCATCCGGTTGAGAAACTATCACTAAGGTTGTGATGTCTTCCAATTCAACCACATTATTAGGCTCTTTTAGTCATTCTTTCTTTTTGTCAGCCTGTCGAGTAGCCCTAGTATATCACCATAGGGCACCAAACTTTGGAGGTGTCATGCTAGATACAGAGTGGTCACTTGCTCTCTGCTTCCCAAAATTTCTCCTAGGTCGTGCTCTTCATTTCTCTCTTTGAAAAAAAATCATTAAGCGTCAAACTTTCTCATGTTTTCCCCTCTTTATAGACCCGATCATTAATGTTTGGTCATATTTTTTACTTTTTCCGGTCATTTGTGCAGTGTCCATTTTTTCCTACGAGTGGTGTCCAATTTTCCTGCACTGTTTTCGTTGTCTGTTGCGTGTGACGTTTTCTAATTTTCTACCACTCAACCAACTTCCTCCTCTTTTTGTATTTTTCTTAGTTTTTTTTCTTCAATCTTCCTTTTTCTTCTTTTTCTACTTTTTATTTCTTTTTTATAAGTTTTCCTTCCTAATATATACTATAGTACACTATACATAAGGCTTCCTTACTTCGATGCAAAAAGTTGAGAGTTAGTAGGTCGACTGTCCCTATACAATTTCAGTCAACTACCATTCACCATTCCTTGTATTTTTTCTCCTGTCAAATCCTTTAGCTGCACACATCCTCCATTTGTGACATAATGTACTTCATATGGCCCTAGCTAGTGCATTTTGAACTTACTAGGATGTTGCAATTTTTTTTTGTCATAGTGGAGAACTAGATCTCCCTACTTAAAGTTCTTCTTCTTAATGTGTCTATCATGCTAGGATTTTTCCCTTTCTTTCTGCACCTCTTGATGGAATCTTGTCAGGATCTTGTCTTCTTTCTAGTTCCATAAGTTGACTTAACCTTTCTTGTACTGCACCTCTTTCTATCATATTCGTAATTGTTGCGACGCACAGATTGGGTACCAAAAATTCTAATGGCACCACTGCTTCTTGTCCATACACCAATCTAAATGGTGTATGTCCTGTCAACTTATTGCATGTAGTTCTGTATGCCCATAAAAAATATGGTATTTTTAAATCCCAATGATCTTTGTTCACATTACAAATCTTGGTTAAGGCATTCTCCAAAATCTTTTTGAAATATTGTACTATCCCATTTTCCTGAGGATGATATGGTGTACTCTTTTGATGATAGACTTCAAACTCCTCAGTCATAGCCTTGATGGTACTATTAATAAAATGGGTTCCTTGGTCACTCATTAAAATCATGGGACATCCAAATCTTGTAATCGCATGCTCAAATAAGAAGTGTGTTGTTGTCTCCACGCTCCAATCCTTGATTGATGTTGCTTCTGCCCATCTTGTTAAATATTTTGTTGCAATACTAATGTATCTTGCACCTGAACTTCTTGTTGGTGGATTAATAGATCCAAAAAAATCTATTTCCCACTCGTCAAATACTTGAAGAGTTACTTAGGTTCTTAGGGGCATTTAATCCCTCTTGTTGGGTTTTCAAACCCTCTGATAGACATCACAGTTTTGGCAATATTCTTTTCCATCCTTAGGAATATTTGGTCATTATAAAACTGCGTGCAATACCTTCTACGTGGTATCTTTTCCTGCATAGTGTCCTCCAGCTATACCCTCATGATATTCTTCTAGAACCATGGCTCCTTCATGCTCCGTTACACACCTTCTCAAAATTATATATGTGCCCAACTTGTATAAATGACCTACAATGAGTTGATAGTCTGCAACTATGACTACCATATTTTTCTTCTGCACGGTACTAAACGCATTTGGCACAAATCATGTACTCAATAATTCAATGATATCAGCAAAGTACTCATCAATTATCTGTACTAAAAATAAGTGTGCATCAGGGAAGTTGTCTTCTAAGTTAGTATGTTCTTCTCCATTGGTTATCCTTGATAAATGATCTGGTCTTGCATTCAGTTTTCCTGGTTTAACTATTAATTCAAAATAAAATTCCTGGAACCATAATAGCCATCTTCATATCCTCCCCCCCAACACTGTCTTGTTGACTAGATATTCGAGGGAAGAATGATATATGAACATTTTAAAGTGTTTTCCCAATAAGTAATATTTGGATTTTTGCAGTGCACATACGATGGCTAGACCTTCTCTTTCTGTTGTGTTCTAATTATTCTATGAGTCTGATAACTTCCTGCTTGCAAAATCTATAGGATGATCCAAGTCACCTTCTCCTGGTTGTGCTAGAATTGCTCCATGTGTTATTATTGATGCATCTAAATGCATATGAAATGTCTTTTCCCAATCTGGAAAAACTAAGATGGTTGTTGTCACCATCTTCTCCTTCAGAGTATCCAATCCATGCTAACAATCTTTGTTCCATTGAAATTTGTTGTCCTTCAACAAATTTTCGATCGGCGTGGTAATATGCACATACCCCTTGATAAATTTCCTTTAGTACCATGTATTTCCAGGTGTGGCTCTTAACTGGCGCACTGACTATGGTGGTGGTAAGTTCACAATTACAACAATCCTAGTAGGGTCAACCAGTAATCCTTGTCTTCATACCACATGTCCTAACAATATCCCAAAAGGTGTGTCAAAGATACAATTCTTGATGTTTAATGAGATCTGACATTGCATGCATCTGTCCAACATTAGTCTTAACACTTCTACATGATCTTTCAAAAGACTGAAAACAATCCAATCATGCAAATATGCTTCTAATAACTTAAAAGTAGCTATGACCACCCTTGAAAAGATGTCTAGTGCATTCTTCAATTCAAAGAGCAAAAAATCATACTGATAGGATCCCCATTTTTTAGCAAATGTAGTCTTATGACGATCCTCTAGGGATATTTTAATATGATGATAACCTGAGAATCCATCGGTGAATAAATATGATTCTTGGTCTCCCACATTCTCCAAGACCTCATCTGTAAAAGGGGTAGGGAAAGGATAATGTAAGCAAGCATTAATCAATTTCCTTAGATCTACACAAATTCTTATTCTCCCTTGTTTATTTTCCTAGACTACCATGGGACTGATCCAATCAGATTCCTCCACTGGTTCTATGATACCATCTTCAAGCATTCAGTCAAGTTCTTCTTTCACTTTTTGCTTATACACCGGGTTCATCCTGTAAGGTCTCTGTCTAACAGGTCTAACATATGGTTTTAGGGGTATATTCATCTCACACAAGTCTCCTTTTATTCCTTTCATCTCTATAAAGGTCACTGGAAACAAGTCACTCTATTCGCGTGGTAATTCTATTATGTTTTCTAGTGTCTACTCATCCCAGTAGTTTCCAATGCTTGCTATTTTATGGTTTTCTTCTGTCCCAATGCTAACTTTCTTGAACTTAATCGGTGCAAAAAATTCCTCTGAATCCAGATATGGACCATCCACCTCCCTCTCACCTTCAATCTCTTTTATTTGAATTTTGCGTGGATCATCTTCATCTGGTGCTTCCTCTGTGACATGATAACATGAGAGTAGGTCTTTGACTATATATCTCTTCTTTTGTTGATATTTTCTTACAATTTCCACCTCAGTTTCCTCAAAAGATACCATTCCCCGTATCATCTTTAGGGATGAATCAATGTTGGGGTTCTCATGCTCAAATGAAAAAGTTACCAAAAAATTCTTCTTTATTACTATCCATTTTGTAGTGCCTATGCACAATTCCTGTTCTATGTACCAGTTCCCTGGTATCCCTTCCAAAGTATGGATAAATTAATGAGGCCATTATTCCAGTGGTGTCAACCTCCATCGTGTTCTTCATTTCTCTATGTGCTCGACTAGTCTTCCTCACCCATCATATTTTTGCACTGTATTGTTCCCCTGTTCTGAGCCAAATCTAATGCAGAGTAACCTTTTACACTGGTACTGGTCTTGAATTGTTTCCTTATGTGTGACCCACCATATTGCAGGTGTTTCCTTTAGTGCAATATATAGGGCTAACAACCTCTAACTTTCCAAAACTTATTCCTCATAACTTCTCAATAATTCTTCCAAGTCATTCAAGCCATGAAAAGTGAGAGGTGCCCTTATCTCTATACGAACCCAACTTACTGTGTAGTCTATTCTTGCGCACCTCCTTGTGGAGACTTCATGTAGTCTCTGCTTCCAATATCCATACATGTATCTGAGTCTATGACAGACGATGTAATGCTTCTCCAACTGAGTACCCCATCTGCAGTTGGGTTGACATAGTCTTATTCTAGTGTGGTATTCCTATATAGTTGATTTATTTTTTATAGGTTGAAACATGTCTCTTGTACAAACCTTTCTCCTTATGAGGGATCCAATGGTGCAATCACTCTATACTCGCCTGATTAAAAATTCATTTTTTGGGTCTTCAAGTTTATCATAGGCTAGTTATCAAATTCAAAATCCAATCCTAGCAATGTTGGATAGGCTGTTGTGCCCTATTCTATTTCTATAACTTCAAAATATGCCACAGTGTGCACTCCATCCAAGTCTAGTGTCACACCTTTAAGTCTTCTAATTGGTAATACTCTATGTTGATTTTCTAATTTCAACTCGACATGTGAGTACCCCAATGTGGGTTCCCCCATACACTGCCATGTATTCTTAGGTAAGCTATTCACTTCAGAGCCTAAATCAAGTATGACATCTCCCATATTGAAATCCCCAATGTTGGCATTTAACATGAACTCCCCACTTGTTCTTCTTCTTCTATGGAGATGATTAATTGTCTTATGTTCTAACTTCCATTCTACTTTTGTGTTGCATATTTATAGCAAATTTTGTAAGACCTTAATGGATGATTGATCATTCAATAACTTGACACAAGATTGTAGAAAACTATTTATGTTACTTACTTTCTTTGAAGGTTGTCCTTTGTTGGTGTGATCCATTGAAGGTGGAATCTCATACAATGGTGGCTCCTGACTTTGTTGTGTGATTGATGTATATGCAATGTTCTCTTTTATAATCTCCTATATGGCTTCCTTAAACGCCTCCTTTTATTTTCTCACATAAAAATGCTTGTGGCTTAGTGTTCTTCTTGACCCACTGGTGTTGAGCTGGATCCTATTTTACTGCATCAAATCCTGTCTTGGATCCTCCTCAAGTAACTATGTTGATGTTATTACCATCATCCCTATCTTATTCTTAAATCTACTGGACATTCACATTGTGATGGTTCCTTTTTTCCTGTATTTTTCCTAATAATGTGGGACAATCTTCTATGTTGTGGTCTGTTGCACGACAATACATACATGTCGCAGGTGGAAGTGGACAGTCTCTTGCATATTGTCCTAATTTTTTATAGTTGTCTAAGAATATTGGTCCTCTGTCCCATACAAAGCCTCCTTTTCCTCGACCTACACCTCTTAATCCACCTCTATCTCCATGCGGTGCATTGTATTGGGGTATCTAATTATATTGCCTGGGATTATACAGTGGTTGTGCATTGTTGCACTGCGACTGTGTGAGATTGAATTTTGGTTGTGCATTATTGAACTGTGGTGTAGATTTCACTTTCATAATACCTTATTACACCCTCTAAGTACATGAAGTTCTCTCTCTCATTAATTCCAACGTTCTATAGTCCTTTTCATCATGACCCACTGATTTGAAAAAATTGTAGTAAGAAATTTTTGGTATTGTCTTATACTTTTGCATCACTGGACAATGATATAGATCATTCTCGTGTGTCTTAAAAATATCACACCATGTTCCTCCTATTGGTAAGGGGTTGGGCACCCCTACTTCCAAGTACTATGAAAAGGTTGGAAATTCATTCTTATGGTGTCCTTTTGTTTTGGATAACGTACACCAAAAAACTTCTCTCTTCTCCTTCCCTTTGTTCTGGTTCAACTGAAATGTGATATTCTTCAGATTCTCCTTCAGTTCTTCTATTGTTGGATCTATCTGTTGATATTTATTTCCTTTTAGCTACAGGGATGCTTACGGTGCCTCTGCATGGATTTGAAACTTTTGTTGTCTCAAGGGATACTTCAAGTGTGGTAATAATGAGTTCACAAATAATTTCCTATGTTGCATGTCAGTAATGGAGTAATTCAACTTACCTTTCAGACATTTGAACCTTTGATTAATCTCCCAAACAAGCTCAACTAGTTTCTTCCTGATCTCGATCATTTCATTCATGTACTGGTCTTCTGAATTGGGCTTCTGAATTTCATTTACTAGTATCTTTTTCACCTCTGCGATAGTCTTTGGTGCTCCTTGTGGAATGTTTACATCAAGGCTCATGTACCAGTCTAGTGCACAATCTCTGAGTGTTATAGTCAACTGCGACACTTTTGTATCCTCATCTTTGACCTATTTTTCTTCCTAAATATTTTCACAGATGAATAAATGCTTCTCAGGGTACTCTTATTCCTCACCATCAAACTATGGTAATCAGATAGTGAGATCTACTCCTTCCATTTTGAAACTTGTTGAACTACTGCCTTCGTGCAATGTAGATAGTTGGTTGTTACTTCCTAAACTTGTACCTCTAGTGGGTTGTCCTCTATTGGACCCCTGACCTGCTACTCCTCTTCTAAAAAAAATTGGTTTTCTAAAAGTTGGTGTTCCTTTAGGTGTATTA
Organism: Picea engelmannii; assembly: GCA_009831015.1. Classification (NCBI taxonomy): domain Eukaryota; kingdom Viridiplantae; phylum Streptophyta; class Pinopsida; order Pinales; family Pinaceae; genus Picea; species Picea engelmannii. Next base: position 1,090,118 of record ML779728.1, read on the forward strand.
GTCACACATGGGGTTGTATGTTCCACACTAACTATGATCTGGACTAGAGTTCTGCCTTTTGTTCCTGACCCTGGACCTCTTGTTTTTCTTTTCATATGTTGCACGTAGGATTTCCTCAATCTACTTCACAGCTCAAAGATCCTCTACCTCTTCTTCATCTCTCGCAAATCCCTCTTTGTCAGCTATGGCCCTCTTTTTGTTATTCATCTTATATTGGTAAGGTCTACCAATGCACGTCTTTCCATATTTTTCCATTAATTTTTGTGTGTGGTCCTCTTCCATCATGATTGGGTCCATGGCCTCCTTTTGATTTCCCTTATCCATCTCCCTATCCATATCTCATACTCTTGTTAGTGCTTCCCCCCTTCCCTCATGCACGCATGGAAGTTTAGCTGTCTGATTCCATGGTCATCACACCTTTGTCATACGATAAAATATTGATAGAAGTGTAAAGTGATATGATGTACTTACCTTTGGGTCACTTTAGAAAATCCTACTCTATAACAGTGTACAACTTTGCAGTGTCAATCACAAATTCATTGATAAAACCTACAATAATACTTTCTAACCAAAAATATACTACACACATGAATTTATTATTGACTTGTTGTAACTGCGCTATCTCCACAGGATGCCACTCTAGATATCTTATCTGAATCATAGGGTGGTTTTCCTTCAATCTCAATAACCACTCCTGCAGTAGATGTGGGAATTCACAGAAAAATACTTCATGCAAGTTGCTAAACACATATTTGTCAAGATAATTCTGTGGTGTATATTTAGGGTTTATGTTGTCTTTTTGTGAAAACTTGAGTTCCTTTGTCCTTAACCATATTTCAATATCCTCCTTCATTGGATTCCATGGCTTGAACATTCCCTTCTACATTTTCATTCTTCATGCTTCTCTTCAATAGATTGCTTCCAATTGATCATGTGTAGTTCTAGCCAGAAACAAAACCATTTGTTGGACACTTGGGATGACCCAAGTTCTGATCTCAATAGGTTTCCACCAAAACCCTCAAACTATCATCCCTCCTAGTATGTTGCGCACAAAGTGCATAACGTAGTATCACCCAATATAGATTTATGGGGGACTACAATACTCAGTCTTTTGCAGTCAAGGAAGGGATTGAGGTTGTGTTCTGATCCTTTTCCTCATGCATTAATAGTATTACTCATTTTTTAAATCCAGTGTTCATTCATTCATATAACTATGCATGTATGTTTTCATAATAAACTTAACCATTCATTCTATAACTAATAAATAACATAACAATACAAATATCATTCATGACACATAACACAATAGACTTACTGTGGTTCACCCCCCCTGGGGCTACATCCACAAATATTTGTCCCTTCTTCTCTTTTATTCATCTTTCTTCAAAACATGCACTGCATGCACTAAATTCTTTAGGTTTATAATAAAAAAGGAGTGTAAGTACCCTCTGTGAGGTGGACTATGCCACACCAGACTCCACATCCTATGAGCTGACCCTAAAAAACTAGCTTGTTCAGACAAAAAACTATATATTCTTGACCATTCAACCAACTAACAACCTCTCCTAGACCTCCTAGGCCTTTATTTATACTATTATCCTATCATATAGCCATTACATGCATGTCCAAAACCGTAACCCTAACATGACTAGGTTTTTCTGCATGCGCGCCATGTTGTTTTTCCTCCATCTTCCACATGTTGCTTTTCCTTCTTTTTATGCATGCTACTTTTCCTACCTTTTTTGCATGCTACTTTTCCACCACCTATGGTGTGCACTCCAAAAATAGGATTATTTTTCCCAAACTAGGCATGTGCCCAAAAATAAACTTCTTTCTCCCCAAAATAGGCCTACACCAACACTACCTTAAATGTATCAACTAAACATTTCATTTAACATGCTTTAAGAATATCATGGAGTGAACTTATTTAATTAATTAATCAAACATTTTATTTTTATTTTAATCATTTTATAGTAATGATGAATCTTTTGGAAGTAGTGGTGGAATATGTAAGTTATATATATATATTAATTTTTTTTTATGAAACTTGTCCTAACTCTTAATGCTCTACCAAAAACTAAACATTTCATTTAACATGTTTTAAGAATATCATGGAGTGGACTTATTTATATATATATATATATATATATATATATATATATATATAAATATAAATTACATATTCCACCACTACTTCCAAAAGATTCATCATTACTATAAAATGATAAAAATAAAAATAAAATGTTTGATTAATTAATTATTTTTATGAAACTTGTCCTAACTCTTAATGCTCTACCAAAATTGATATTTGAAACTTTTATAAGTAAGAGGAAAGAATTAAAATGATGGGTGAATATATATATATATATATATATATATATATATAACAAATCATAACGAAAACCCCTAAGCACTTCTCCCCATTTCAAGGATGTTGGAGTAGTTTGTCACAGAAAATCTAATAAATAACTGAAATCTTTACTATTAAGGTTATTTTTCCTTTAGATCTCAGACTCTTGACTATTATTTTTCTTATTAAAAAAATGTATCAAATAGCTCAAATGTGAAAAATAAAGACCATAAATAAATACACACACCATTCACAAATAAACACGAGATATGACCTGAGAAACTTAATACAGGAGAAAACCCAGATAGAAGGTGAGGTTGCTCTACTTTATTTTCTTTGGTATAGAAATGATCCAAGTGCAAAGAAATAGGCACTCTCTGTGGAGTTGCCTTTGACACTGTGGAATGTATGGCTGCTACAAAATATCGTCTCCTCTATTATGCTCATAGAATACCTCTCAATTGTTTTTCTTAGTTATGGAACAAGATAAAATGGAAAATAATGGAACCCCTTCTCCTCCTATTTTCCCAGTATTTAACATAGTTTGATAGCCATCAAGGGGTAGGTTTTTTACTTCCTCAACCCTCAATTGTGATAGGGTTTTGAAACTTATAGAATATTCTTGAAATTACATAAGTTGATAGCCCCATATGCATGAGTAACAAGGGATGACGTGGAATCCTCTCATACCACGGAGGTCAACATGGTAGGTCATCTTGTCGGATGCATAACTTTTCCATACGAGCTCATATTGGCATACAATCTGCACCGTTGGAAAGGTATTGAAGTGCATAACACCTTCAATGGGGTGTGCATAGGTTCCAAGCACTAAACCCCCAAAACATGTCGTTTAATGCCTCAAAATGGATCCAGAAGGTTTTAGACCCTAGTTTTCTAAAATGGGACCTGCCATTAAAATGGCCCTAGAAGCTTATTCCTCCAATTTTTTTTACTCTAAAAGGATCGAGATAGAAGAAAACTAATATAATGATACATTTCATATCATTAGGGCACAAGGATAAGTCAATAATAGGGCTTGAAACAACTACAAGAATATACTTGTTAAGAGCTTGACATGTCGTTTGCAAGAACAAAACCTGGGTGGGGAGGATAACACTACTATCAACTTCTTGGGATAGATCTAATTGATGAAAATTCACACATGCATGTATGATTTAATTCTTATTGCATTTTTATGTCATGGACTTGTACTTAGCTTAATTCATTCCTAAAATACAAGTGTTTGGATGGAGTTTTAAAAAGGCATCCAACGAGAATTGTTTTTTAAATAATTATTTCTTTTATGGATATATATATATATATATATATATATATATATAACTTCATGGGGAAACCAAAGGGATGTATTTCTACATTCATGGATGGTGTCTCTAATAAACTCATTGGTGTATTCAAGTTCTTCATACATGGGATTTGGATCAAGCACTTACTAACACATAACTAGCCAAATGCATAAGAACATTGGTGAAAAATAGTTGAGATAACCCTTGTGATATAAAGTGTATCTGATTTAAGATCATATCCTAGAGAAACGTCAAATTGACATGTGAGACCCCCTTATTTGTGAGACAAGGGACCCCTTCCACACAATTATTTGACTTATTATTTTGTGGAGGCATAAATACCCTACCCGCCTTTAGATTCAAAATTGTGACTTCCAAGGAGGAAATATATAACCTTAAACATTATCCCCCTCAAGTTGTACATTTTCAACTAACAAATAAATTGTTTTTGGATAAACAATGTTCATGTGTACAATAATGTTACTTTGCAAGTCTAAAGGGTTTGGATCAAATGGTAAGGATTGATGAATTTATTACCATTCATCAAAGTTCAATTCCCATAAGGCTTATTTTTCCCCTTGAGGTTGCCATGGGGGAACTAAGAAGTAGTGGTTGAACATGTGAGGCTTGCATTTCTCTCATCACACACACATAAGTGGATAAAATCTCACCCCCTTTTCATCTTCAAGGAAAAACATTAACCATTAAGTCTAATTATAATCACAATCACCCCTCTCAACATGAATTATTGCAAGGATGTGCCTTTTGTGTTCTTATTTTCATAACATTTCTATCTCTCATGTTTTGAGACAACACAATTACAAGGTAGATGTAAAATTAAATAAGGGAGTGATATTTAAATAAGCCCTCAATCTCTTAACAAAAGAGACAAAAGGGAAATTATACCTCTCTAAACATATTGAACATTGGAACCATTAAAAAAATGCTCTCCACCCCTTCTTAAGCTCATGACCATCAAGGAGGATATGATGTTGTTCAAAGAATAATGGAAATATTAATTTCCATATCCCTCATATCTCACATTCTTATGCTGACATGGTCCAATTTTTTCATTCTTTCTATTTGATGTGAAACATAGGAGCGAGTGTTAATTTCCCAAAAAAATTATTTGCAAATAATTTGGTTTCGCAACATGAAGAGGATATTCCTTCCTATTATTTTGTTGAATGACTCTAAAACCTTCTTGTTGTTATCCTATTACTATCTTTAGGGAATAGCACCATTGTTTTCATCCCATCCAATGATTCAGGGAGATATTTGATGCTTCCATCAGAATGCTTGGTGTTGTAGGAAGGAGCTTACAAAATTTAGAGTAGCCTTGGCAACAAAGGAGGAGAGAATGGCTCATATACAAAGGGTCATTGATGCCCTTATAATAGATGGAATTCTAGTTGTATAAGATCACTAGGGAGAAATTTATCAACAACATCAATCTTTGAGGGGTTAGGAGTAGAAGACTAGAGTGGATATTTTTCCTCTCCATTGTTAACACAACTTATTTATGATCTCTATGCTATTGGTGAAATGAAATGGTTGAGTCGAGGAGGATGATCTAGCTTAATCCTTTCGACAATCATGACCCCATGTGTCAATCCCTCAATATGCAGATAACAGAGTTGAGATCCTAGAATGGATTCTTCAATCATAAAAAGGAAAGAAACAAATAATTAGATATTTTTTTGACATTTACTTGTAATACCCCAATTTTGACCCCACCCCAATTATGTATATGTTTAAAAATAAGTAAGCTAGAAAATTGAATATGTGGTTTTACATTTAAGCATGCTTTGAGGAAATAACTATTCACTAGACATGTAATTATTCCCACAACTTATTTTGGTGGTTTGTACAAAGGTACGTTATGATTATCAACTAAAAGAACTAAAAGGATACAAGGAAGCATATAGGGATACAATGCATGAGAAGGGAAGGAAAGGGGTTAAGTGGTAAAATAATGATATTTTATTTATACCCTTATTATGTCGTAACTCCAAACTTTCCCTGTGTTAATTAAAAGTTTAAGAAACATGAGAGTTAGATAATGAAATGAAGGATACATGATCTTAAGAAAACATGGGAGTTAGATAATGAAATGAAGGATACATGGTCTTCTTATAAAGGCACGTGGTCATTCGAGTTGAAGAATATTACATTTTCCTCTATAAATTCATTATTCTTCTTGATTGTTTATTCTTACTGGGTAATGCTATCCATGAAACTACCATGACTATAATTGAGAATGAATGTTTGAGCATGAAACCATAATTATTGATAGCTATGTTTATGCATGTAATTGAGAAACCAATAAGTATTGATAGTTAGTTCATGATGTTTATGTATGTAATTGAGATAAGAGGTTGGGAAAGAATTTGTAGTTGTAAAATTATTCTTATTTTTGAATTTGTATTTTTCCAATAAAGAAAAATAGATTTCTTTTCTTATATTGAGTATTCGAAAAAAAAAAGTAATTTTCTAATAATTGAGAAAATAAGAAAACTAATTATCTAATAATTTTGAGAAAATAATTATTGATAGCTAGTTCATGATGTTTATGCATGTAATTAATTTTCTAATAATTGAGAAAATAAGAAAACTAATTATCTAATAATTTTGAGAAAATAATTATTGATAGCTAGTTCATGATGTTTATGCATGTAATTAAGATAAGAGGTTGGGAAAGAATTTGTAGTTTTAACCCTATTTTTATTTTTGAATTGGTATTTCTCCAAGAAAGCCATAGTAACTAGAAAAATAGATTTCCTTTCGTATATTGAGTATCTGAAAGAAAAGTAATTGCGTAGTGGACTGCATTGTAGAGAAGGAGATTCCTTTCTTGGTGTTTTGTATGATTGAAAGGGGAGACTATTATTGGTTGGAGATAGAATTTTGTGTCCGGAAGAATTACAATTAAATGTTCTTTGTTTAAGTACCATGCATTGGGTTGTGTGAAAAAGTTTATATGCAACAAGAGAATTTTAATTTTTCCCTTCCGACATTATAACCCCGGATTGGAGGTGTCATGTATAAAAAGTTACATAAAGTTGAGTGGAAAAACACTTGTTTACATATAATTAGTGGTTAATATAAAAAATATAAATGTTTTTTTTTTCTTCTATTGTAATGGTTGTCAATCTAAATGCATTAATGCATTAGGTTATTCTACATGAGTTTTGATGTTTATAGAAAATTCTTAGTATGTATTAATAGGAATGAATGCATTTGCATGTGTTTAGTAAAATGCTATTTCATTTCATCCTTAAATTACATTTCATGAGGAATAGGAAAATTTAAAGTATCAATATTTATATTAAAGAAATGATAACTATAAAAATATTTTTGTAAAAATAATTAAATTTTAAAGGATTTTATATAGTTTTCAGTAAATTTTAATGATTTTTAGAGTAAATTTTTTTTATTATATAAAATATGAAAAGTATTTAAAAAAAACTAAAAATTAATAAAAAAAAAAAATTAGCTAAAAACATAAAAAAAAAAAACCCATAAACCAATTTTAACCATGGAATTTTTTATTTGCTAATTCTATTTATGTTAGCGATATTTCTTATAGGGGGGCTAGAATGCAAAAGAATGGGTCAAAAACCCACTTGTCCTAAGTTTTGGGCGCGAGTGCGTCTGTGTTAAACGAGGATCAATTTTGGACGACTGGGATTTGTGCGCCTAGATCAACGGTGCACAGCGAATTCCGGACCCCCCCCCGCCTTTCTACCTTTAAGCGGAAGGGGGGGGGGTCCGAAATCCTTGGTAAGTAGCAGGCGGATCTGGACAACAGGCATCAGTGCAATCAGATCAACGACGCATATTGGATTCTGGACCCCCCCTACCTTTCGACCTTTAAGCCGGCGGGGGGGGGGTTCGGAATCGAGGGCGCACCTCTCCAACGATCCAGATCGGTGCGCCCGGATCAACGAAGATATAGGTAATTCCGGACCCCCCTGCCTTTCTACCTTTAAGCAGAGGGGGGGGGTCCGGAATCAGGGATGCAGCTCTTCAACGGCCACGATCGAGAAGCCCGGATCAACGGCTCATGGACGGCCTCATCCCTCTTAGCTACCCTGCCTTTAGCCTGTGTGGGCCCTTCTCCCGTCATGAAATTTTCCTTTCCACCTTTCTCCTGCTGCCGTGTGTCATCCATCCACCTCCCCTCTATGGTCTGCATGGTATTCTTCCCTTCTCATCATCCACACACCACCTACCTCGTGTCTCCTTCCCTACACGTCAGCCTCCCACTGAAAGGTGTCCATCGCATCTACTTTCCTGCCTCCTCCGTTGATCGTCTCTTGCCATGTGCCCTCCTCTGTCGCCCTTCTCACATCTCATCACCTCCTTCACGCCCTCTTGGTCCGACGCCATCATTCCTGTCATGTGCCCCCATCCTTCGCGCTAGTCTCCATGCCTATTCGTCAAGTCATTCAGTTATTCCAGGTGGCAGTGCGAGGGGTCTTCCATATCCCAAAGCGCTGAGTTGGCCAGATCGTCCTCAATCCCCAGAAAGCAGTTATTAAAGTGGTTGGTGGTGGTTAGACATCGTCTCCGCCATAATGGGAGAGCACGGCCATGAATTTAAGGCACGTCAATTCGCCGTTGGAACTGTCAAAGAGTCAAATTACGTCTGACATAAGTTGCACAATCTTTCAGAGGTTGACTGTCAAAAAGCCATGCAGATGCAAAGATTTCAATGCAGTGTCTTGATTTTGCTGTTGTTGTTGTTCTGAGTATATGAAGGCATTTTCGCCATTTTTGTATCTATCGATGGTAGAGCTGGGCTCCCGACTGTAAAGTTTTAGCGAACATTCTGGTTTCTGGGTTATGCCTCTGTGTTTGAGACTTCTTGATGTATGAAAAACAGTTTTCCTTTTTTTTCCATCTGTGTTTCATCTTATGCCAGAGAGTCCACGGTTCGAAGGATTCGCGTGGATTATTGCAATCTTGTTATGATAAAGGATTTGTTGTGACATTATTGTATTCTTTGGTCTTTGTGTTTGAATGTTAAAGGATCTTGCGTTCGAATGCTTTCTTCTCCAGTCTGTTACGAACC
>ML779728.1:1099272-1130766 GCA_009831015.1 Picea engelmannii
TGAGTTTTCTCCTCCTGGTCTAGTGTCAGAGGGAGAGATCCTTGTCACTCCCCCTTCCCTGGAAGCTGTGCCTCCACACCAACATTTCTCAGAAGGTTTCACTACCCCTCTTTTTATTACTACTGTTGCACAGAGAGAAGCAGCTGGGCATTCTGGTCCATTAGACTTCTCTCTGTTTTCCCCCTCGTCTCCCGTGAGAACCTTTTTCCCGACATCTCCCATTCATACTCCTTCTCCTCCTAGTTCTCCTCCACCTAATATCCCTATGGATGGTTTTAATCCCCCTCCGACTAGAATGGATGCCATAGTCGCTGCTAGATATGCTCCCTTAATCCTTCCTCATCCCATGAATCCCCTCCCTGCTGGAGACTACTTGAAGTACATGCCTAAGTTCACTGGAGAAGGGGACATAACTGCAGAAGAGCACCTGGATGCTTTTTACAGTTATGCAGACAACCTCAACATTGAAAATGAAGATGTCTGGATGAGAGTCTTTGTTCAGAGCTTGGATGGTGAAGTTAGAAAATGGTTTAGGGGACTGGCCCATGGATCTATTGTTGGAATCGAAGCTCTGGATTCTGTTTTCCTGAGGCAGTGGGGAGATAAAAAATATTACATATATTACATGACTGAGTTTGGGTCTCTAAAGAAGCAGGAAGGATATTCGGTCTCTGACTTCTCCAAAAGATTCAATAAGATGTATAACAAGATTCCTGCAGAGGTAAAGCCCTCTGAAGCATCTGCTCTGATATCCTATGCTGGTGCATTTGACCCTGATTTCTGTCTTTTATTAAGAGAAAGAAGAGCCACCTCTTTAGCTCAGATGCAAGATGCAGCTATAGAAGTGGAATCCAACATACTAGCAGCTGACAGACTAAGGAACCAGGCCGACGCAGACAGAAGAAAGGGAAAATCATAAGCCTCAACTTCTGGCCCATCACTGCCTCACCCTCAAGCGAATGAGCTGACCCAAGTGATGAGATTTCTAAAAGAAGAGATGGAGATATTAAAGGTGGAAAGGAAACAAATGAACAAGGGCCCTCAAACCACCAAGAACAGAGGAGGTTTCAGAAGGCCAAATAATTTTACTCCTCCAACTATGCACAGAGAGAAGGAGAGAGAAAGGGACGACCAAAGAATTCAGGCTCCCTTCTAGAACAATTTTGTGGCCGATGAACAAGAAAGGGAAACAGACGAACCTGAGCCTAAAATCCACAACTTAGAGGTCACTCCTCCTTTCCCTCATCTGACTCAGTCAGCGTACGAGGAGTCTCTCATGGACAATCAGCTAAATGAATTGAGCAAGGGAGATAAAGATGGTGGTGGCTGAGGCAGGTATAACCTGAGATCCGATGAAAGGATAGCAACACTAGATGTTACGGAGCCATCCACCAGATCAGAGAAGCCTGTTAATGAGATAGAAGACAGCCACAGAGGTAAGAAGACCCAACCCCTCTCTCCCATTGTCCAAAATCATGTTCCTGAAATTAGAGAAATTCCAAAGCCTATGTCTCCTTTCAATTTCGAACATGAGATTCAAAAGATTAGAATTCTTGTGCCACTCACTGAGTTAATTAAACATGGGGAATTCAAAAAATGTTTCTCTAAGTTGTTGAAGTCCGAGGCCTCATACCCTCTCACAGACTCCATAAACCTCCAAGATGAAAGGCCTGCAGTTGTCCTAGGTCCCATGGTAGAAGATAGAGATGATTTTCCCCCTCCCTTCTACACATCCCTGAACATACATGACAAAGTGTTGCATAATTGCCTTATGGATTCAGGTGCCTCTCACAACCTCATGCCCAAAGCCGTCATGGAAGAATTAGGACCGGAATTCACCCGAGCCTATCACGACCTCTATTCTTTCGACTCCAGGAGAGTGCAGTGCTTAGGAGTCATCAAGGACCTGGCAGTCTCTTTATTTCAGCTGCCCATGAAGAGTATGGTCATGGATATTGTGGTAGTTGATGTTCCCCCCAAGTTTGGCATGTTGTTGTCAAGGTCTTGGATTAAGAGACTTTGAGGGACGTTACAAATGGACCTTACATATGCCACCATTCCAGTCTTTGGAGGGGAACATAGGAGATTATACAGAGAAGCCCAGCTAGCCTACATTGTCAGTGATGAAGCAAACCCCATTAATCACCCCATATTCACACTTGATACTGACTTAGGATCTAGCTTGTTGCAGGTCACTGAGACTCCTGAGGCCCCTTTGCAGATCAGGAAGCAATCCATTCTTAACCAGGAAATGCCTCCTCCAACCACCTCCGTTTGGAAGATGTTCTTTGATGGAGCTTCCTCCAGTATGGGTGCAGGTGTCGGGGTGGTATTCATATCCCCCTCCCAAGAGACCATATCTCTGTCATACAAGATGGAATTTGAAGTCACCAACAATGTGGCAGAGTATGAGGCTCTAATTCTGGGATTAAGAGCTGCAAAAGAAATGGGAATCAAGGAAATGGTTGTGTTTGGGGACGCAGAGTTGATTGTACAGCAGGTCAAAAATGTCTATCAAGCCAAGCATCCTCGACTCAAGAATTACAGGAACGAGGTATGGGATCTAATTGATAGTTTCTTCTTGGCTTTCAACATCTTTTTCATTCCAAGGGAAGAAAATTCTCCAGCCGATTTCCTATCTTTCTCAGCTAGTTTGCTCGAAGTTCCTGCGCTTCCCACTGCCGGGTCCGATGTAGAAATAAGATACARACCCTCTATACCAGATAATGTCACACATTGGAAGGTATTTGAAGATGATCCGGAGATCGAGCAATTCCTCCAATCCATTGATGACTTTTCTGCGTCACACATAGATGAGGATCCTGACGTGGAAGGTGACCACCACCCTGAGGAGTTTTTGAATGAAATGGCTAACCACCAGATTATTCAACTACCAAGCAATCACATACCAAGAGGTCTGATCCCATTAGAAAGATTGCTCGATGGAAATGATGTGGCAGTAAGGGGAAGAATATAAGGTGATGATGCTAATACAGCTGAGTGCAACATAGGCACACCTGAGGAGCCTAAATTGGTCAAGCTGTCAAGGAGTTTGACTGAGGAGAAGAGGGCCAGGTATACTGAGTTGCTGAGAGAGTTTGATGATGTGTTTGCATGGACCTATGAATATCTCAAGACATATGACACATCAATCATCGAGCACAAGATCCCACTGAAATAAGAGGCAAAGCCATTCAAGTAGAAGCTGAGACAGATAAATCCCATGCTGCTACCTGTCATGGAAAGGGAAGTGAAAAAGCTGTTGGATGCCCAGATCATTGTCCCCTTGAGATATTCTGACTGGGTGGCCAATTTGGTCCCAGTAAGAAAGAAAAGTGGCGAAATCAGACTCTGTGTTGATTTCAGAAACCTGAACAGAAGCTCAAGGAAAGATAATTACCCCCTGCCCAACATGGAGAACATATTACAGAAGGTCACCGGTGCTTCCAGAATATCCATGATTGATGGTTTCTCTGGCTACAATCAGATATCGATCATGCCTAAAGACAGAGAAAAGATAGCCTTCACCACTCCTTGGGGCACATTCATGTATGCCAAAATGCCTTTCGGGCTGATGAATGGAGGAGCAACATTTCAGCGAGCCATGGACATAGCTTTCATCAGAGAAAAGGATAAGTTCGTGGTGATTTATCTGGACGACATCACAGTCTTCTCCAAGACCGATAAAGAGCACTGCTTCCACTTGAAAAGAGTTTTCTTGAAGTGTCGGAGGTATGTCTTATCTTTAAACCCCAAAAAATCATTGTTTTCTATGAAGGAGGGAAAACTATTAGGCCATATAGTATCAGCAGAGGGGGTGAGAATTGATCCTGATAGAGTAGAAGCAATTCAGGCCCTGTCACTTCCTAGATCTAAGAAAGAGGTTCAGGCATTTTTGGGGAGGATTAATTTCCTGAGGAGGTTCGTTTCAAATTTTGCTGAGTTGGTGAAACATATTACAGCCATGCTCAGGAAGGGCCATGAAATAAAATGGACTTCTGAACCCAGAGAGTCTTTTGTCCAAATAAAGAAGGCGTTGACTGAAGCACCTGTGCTAATCAATCCCGATTATTCCAAAGACTTTCTGATATTTTCTTTTGCTTCCTGTGATACAATAGCGGCAGTTTTGTTGCAGAAAAATGATAAAGGGCAAGAACAACCTATTGCTTTCTTTAGCAAGGCGCTGAGAGATGCAGAACTTCGATACGAGATCATGGAGAAGCATGCCTATGCCTTGGTGAAAGCTCTCAAAGCTTTCAGAGTCTACGTCTTGCATTCAAAGATCACCGCATATGTCCCTTCAACCTCTGTGAAGGACATTCTTATATAGCCCGACATAGACGAAAGAAGGGGTAAATGGATCGCCAAGATCCTGGAATTTGACCTGGAGATTAAGCCCACCAAGTTGATAAAGGGGCAAGGTTTAGCCAAGTTGCTGGCTGAATCTAATTGTAAGACTTTGGGGATTAACTTCATAAATGAGCAAGATGATTCATCCGACAAGGATTCTCAGACCATCATACCATTAGCAGCATGCCCCTGGTACAAGGACATCTTGTACTTTCTGAAAGAATTGAAGCCCCCTGATGAATTGGGAAAAAGTAAGGCCAAGGCTTTAAAACTCAAAGCGGTCAGATATTGCCTTATTGACCAAGCCTTGTATTGGAAAGACCCTCTGGGAGTATTAATAAGGTGTCTGGATCCGCAGAAAGCCCCGAAGGTCATGACTGATTTCCATAATGGTCTCTGCGGTGACCATTATTTCTGGAAGACCACAACTCACAAGATCCTCCGAGCTGGGTATTACTGGCCCACCTTATTTCCTGATGTATGCAGGGAAGTCAGGGCTTGCATCAAATGCCAGAAGTTCTCAGGTAAGCAACAACTCACATCTCTGCCATTAAAGCCTGTAGTAGTTTTGGCACCCTTTCAACAGTGGGGATTGGATTTCATTGGAGAGATTCATCCTCCCTCAAGTGGCCAGCATAGATGGATCCTCACTGCGACCGATTATTTCACCAAGTGGATAGAGGCTGTCCCTACCAGGAGTAATTCTCACAAAGTGATCATCAACCTCTTGGAGGACATCATAGTCAGATTTGGTTGCCCAAGCAGGATTGTCACTGACAATGCCTCCCCCTTCAGGTCTGAGCCTCTGGTCAAATTCTGTGAACAGTTCCAGATTGCACTAATTCACTCCACTCCCTACTATCCTCAAGGAAACGGACTGGCAAAATCCTCCAATAAAAGCCTAATCAAGCTTATCAAAAAGCTACTGGAGGACAATAAAAGGGCCTGGGACTCAAAGCTCAAATTTGCTCTTTGGGTTGATCGGGTAACAACAAAGAAATCACTGGGCATCTCACCTTTCCAACTGGTTTATGGAATAGAGGCTATTTTCCCCACTCATCTCACCTTACCTGTGGCAAATCTCCTCCAGGACTTTGAAGGGGAACCTAACCATGTGCTCAGAAGAATTCACCAGATGGTGGAAGTGCAGTAGATCAGAGAGCAGGTCTTGGACAGAGCCTACAATCATCAGTAGAAGATCAAGAAGGCCTTTGACAGGAAGAACAGAAAGAAAGAATTCAAACAGGGTGACCTGGTGCTCAAATGGGATGCACCCAGAAAGGAAAAGAGCAAACACAGTAAATTTGATGCCCTCTGGTTCGGGCCTTTCAAGATCCTTGAAGTATTTTCAAACAATACTTACAGGTTGCAGGATCTGGAAGGCAAAGAAGTTTTTAGCAGCCCAGTTAATGGGCATTTCTTAAAAAAGTGTTTTCGGTGAGCCGCAGTCGGCTCTTTTGTTTTGTTTTGTAGATATTATTTCTGTTTTTGTTTTTCGGTCTAATAAATGACTCCATAGCCCAACAACAAAGGCACTGAATCTGCGAAAAGAGTTCTTAGAGCATCACAGGGACGACTCTATCCCCCATGGATCCAAATGTTAGCGATATTTCTTGTAGGGGGGCTAGAATGCAAAAGAATAGGTCAAAAACCCACTTGTCCTAAGTTTTGGGCGCGAGTGCGTTTGTGTTAAACGAGGATCAAATTTGGATGGCTGGGATTTGTGGGCCTAGATCAACGACGCACAATGAATTCCAGACCCCCCCCGCCTTTCTACCTTTAAGCGGAAGGGGGGGGTCCGGAATCCGTGGTAAGTAGCAGGCGGATCTGGATGGCAGGCATCCGCGCAATCATATCAACGGTGCATATTGGATTACAGACCCCCCTTCCTTTCGACCTTTAAGCCCCAGGGGGGGGGGGTCCGAAATTGGGGGTGCACCTCTCCAACGGTCTAGATCGGCGCGCCCGGATCAATGACGATATAGGTAATTCCAGACCCCCCCTGCCTTTCTACCTTTAAGCAGAGGGGGGGGTCTAGAATCAGGGACACAACTCTTCAACGACCACGATCGAGGAGCCCGGATCAACGGCTCATGGACGACCTCATCCCTCTCAGCTACCCTGCCTTTAGCCTGTGTGGGCCCTTCTCCCGTCATGAAATTTTTCTTTCCACCTTTCTCCTGCTACCTTGTGTCATCCATCCACCTCCCCTCTATGGTCTGCGTGGTCTTCTTCCCTTCTCATCATCCACACACCACCTACCTCATGTCTCCTTCCCTCCACGTCAGCCTCCCACTGAAAGGTGTCCATCACATCTACTTTCCTGCCTCCTCCGTTGATCGTCTCTTGCCATGTGCCCTCCTCTGTCACCCTTCTCACATCTTGTCACCTCCTTCACGCCCTCTTGGTCTGACGCCATCATTCCTGTCATGCACCCCCATCCTTCGTGCTAGTCTCCATGCCTATTCGTCAAGTCATTCAGTTATTCCAGGTGGTAGTGCGAGGGGTCTTCCATATCCCAAAGCACTGAGTTGGCCAGATCATCCTCAATCCCCAGAAAGCAGTTATTAAAGTGGTTGGTGGTGGTTAGACATCGTCTCTTCCATAATGGGAGAGCACGGCCATGAATTTAAGGCATGTCGATTCACTGTTGGAACTGTCAAAGAGTCATATTGCGTCTGACATAAGTTGCACAATCTTTTAGAGGTTGACTGTCAGAAAGCCATGCAGATGCAAAGATTTCAATGCAGTGTCTTGATTTTGCTGCTGTTGTTGTTCTGAGTATATGAAGTCATTTTCGCCATTTTTGTATCTATCGATGGTAGAGATGGGCTCCCGACTATAAAGTTTCAGCGAACATTCTGGTTTCTGGGTTATGCCTCTGTGTTTGAGACTTCTTGATGTATGAAAAACAATTTTCCTTTTTTTTCCATCTGTGTTTCATCTTATGCCAGAGAGTCCACGGTTCGAAGGATTCGCGTGGATTATTGCAATCTTGTTATGATAAAGGATTTGTTGTGACATTATTGTATTCTTTGGTCTTTGTGTTTGAATGTAAAAGGATCTTGCATTCGAATGCTTTCTTCTCCAGTCTGTTATGAACCGGATGTTTGTGATAGACCTTTGCACTCTTCTAATACAAGTCTTCCCCCTACTCACCCTTTACTACAACTCACTGTTTGAAGTTTATCAATACCTCACTCGTCCATGCATGCCTGGCCTAGTTTCTGAGTTGATACGATATCGGTTCCGAGTTTTCCTCCATTTGATCACCCTTTAAAAAAAATCGTGACATTAAACTGATGGGCATCGGGCTCTGCTCCTGCAAGCAATCCAGGAGTGACTTCCGGCTCCAACAATTTATATTTTCAATTATAATTCCAAAAACAAAATGTTAGTGTATGGAGTCTATGAAATGGAGTTAGGGTAAATGAAATATAATAATCAATCAAAGGTTTTAAGAATAACGTGGCAATTAGAAAATTATCATGTTATTGTCTATCCTTTATTTTGGATTTTGATTATTGTATTCATCCTTGTTATCCAGTTATTCAAGGCTAATGAAAATTGGGGTAGAGTGTCGCTCATAACACGATAAAGTTAGATCTTATGTATTCAAATCATATTAATGTTTGATTAAATACACAAATTAGCTCTACAATAATTGTTCAAAAAGTCGATGAAAAAATAGTATATTAATTATACATTATTCATTTTTATATTGAGAAAAAATTAATTATTTAATTTTTTTTAGAAAATTTTGATTGTTTAAAAGAAATATATTAATTATTATTAATGTTTTTTTTTTAATAAAAAGAGGGAAAATTCTATTAAAACATTTTCAATAAAAAAAAGTACATGGCAATAGTCTGCCAGTTATTCCGTTAAATTAGCGGAAAACGGAATAGATGGTAGACTCTGATGTCACTGTCAAAATTGTCAATCCACCATTTGCCCTGCTAAACGGAAACGAGGGAAGGTGGTGGATTTGAGTTTGTGCACCACTGTACAGAGCAACCATGAAGATTAAACTGGAAATTAACAGTCAAGTTGTAAAACAAAGTCATGAAAATGAAATTGAAACTACATTGTAGCAACGCAAGGAGCCAAACTGATAGCCAAGACATTGAGTTACCCATTTGAATCAGAGGTTGCATCGTTGGGGTCGCCACTGAGAGGGACATTCCTAGGCTGGAGCACAAATGGCCTGCCGCAGGTCGGACACCTCTGGGTTGTTGGTGCATTCGAGTAAGCCTCGTACAACATATCAATTTGTTGGTGCATGAGGGTGTCACGGTGAATTTCATCTGCCACGTGGTTTCTGAGCTCAAACACGAGCGCTAGTTTCTCTGTATAAAAAAAAGGTGGTGGTCCCTAGCAGATATATGGGATGGTCATAAGTGGTGGTGGCGCTAGGTTTGGGCCACCATCCACCTCCAAACCACCGACTTCCACTGCCTTTCTTGAATCGTCATGTGCCCCTTCCTTGTCCTTCCTTGTCCCAAGCCACTCCTTCGTTTCGTGCTCCTCCACTGCCTCTGACTCACCTGGAATTTTGAATTGCATGGTGCCCCTGATGTCGAGGAGGAGGAATTCCTCGAGGAATTCCTCCTCAATTATGCAAGTGTATTCATCCCTGGCCTCCCGCTCGGGATGGAAGGTGTTTGGAGCACTAGTGCCTTTTGGAAATTGGCTGGGGGGCTGCCAATTTTCTGGAACAGTGAAGAGGGGGGATTCTAGAGGGAACTAGATTGGTTCCTATGAAATCACTTCCTACACATATGCCATCAACGACGTCTTGACTTTCTTCGTGCATTAAGTGCGGGCTATGGATAAGGCCCTCTCCAGTTGTTTCCTCCTCCTCTGTCTAGTGGAAAAACTATGCCAGGAAGGGTCGTGATGCGACCTGCCTCTTTCCCTTGACATGGAGGAGAAAGGGAGGGTTCCAAAGAGAAATGTGAGAGTGATGGAGGCCCTCTAGTAGCTACACTAGTTCTCAGAGCTTTCAGGCTGGTGGAATTCCAAGGTGAAATGGCTCCATTATCCACTTTGCTGGATAATAATGCAGAGGTTCGACATGAATGTTGCACCAGACGTCCCCTATCCACTATATTTCACGACCACCATTTTTCTCATGTGAGGGAACTGTCCTATGCTGCTTGATAGACAATTATGGATTTCTTCCACTTAATGGTGAGGGGAGGGGAGTCAGCCTGTCATATTAATGGCCAGGGTCTAGGTTGTGCTACGTGGCCACCTTGTGCTTTGTGGCACCCCATTCAGGGTTGGATAAATGTTCCTAACTAGGTCCAAGAATCGGTTTGAGAGCTTAGATCAAGGAGAGGTTTGTAAATTCCAGTGAATCAACTTCGTTGTGGAAGCCACCCCTTCATTTTCTAGACAATCAACTACTTTTCTTGCCTCTGTTTTCACGTGTGAAGGGATGATGGTGATGTTGGGATGTAAGAGGGATCCAAACTCTTATATAAGTCCTGAAAGTCTCCAGCTGGGGGAGACTTCCAGGGGGTGATCCCCATGAATAATTTTGGTTATGAGTTGAATGATGATCTGGGAATCCTCCTCCACTATGATCTTGTTTAGGTGGTGTTATGTTGCTTCCTTGATTCCTCTGAGGAGGCTCCATAGCTCAACAACATTGTTTGTATTGAAGCCGAGAAAACGTGCTGCATAGCGAAGAATTTCTCCTTCTGAGTTTCTAAGGACCACCCCAAAGATTTTTGGGACCAGATTCCCTTTTGACGCACCATCAAAGTTTAGTTTAGTGAAACCCAATGGTGTGGGGGACCATGTTCTTGGGATGTTAGTTGATCGTTTGTCCACAGGGCTCTGTATTGTACAGTAAGATTGAGTTTCTAGGTTTGAAGGATGTGACTTTCACCCATGTTGCACTTTAGTTCCTCTTGGGACCATTTCCTACTCTTAATTGTTTCTCGAATCAAGTTCACGATTCTTTCCCACATTGAGCTGGGGGGGGAAGTAGTCGATCAAAAGATCCTTTTGCTTCTTTCCTTTCATATTTGTCACAATATGAAGCCTGGTAGGAGCTGCCAGATGAAATCCAGGATTCGATTTTGATTGGATATTGAGTCCCAATTTTCCACAGTGTTGATGATGATGGCCTTGTTTCTATTGGAGTGACGCATTATTTGAGTCCCTAGATCCAAAATTGTCTCACTATAGTGGCAATGGTTGAAAATATGCTCCATCGTTTCTTCCTGTTGCCGATAGAGAGCGCAGATGGAGGGGCCTATGAAACCTCGTTTCCTAAGATTATCCCAAGTAAGGATGCGGTTTTGGAATGATATCCATAGGAATATGGACACCTTAGGCTAGAGTTTTGAATTCCAGATCTTATCCCAGATGCTCTCCTTGGGTTGTTCCTGGTAGTTCCCTTGTAAGTAGTAGGCTTCTTTGACCAAAAAGTTGCTAGTTGTGGAGTGCCCCCATCTAAGAATGTTTGGACCTTCTCTGATGGAGATTTTCCATTGATTTGCACAAGCTTTCCAAGCCTGTAGGTCCATCTCCATTGGAAGTTGAATCTCATGTGGTTCAGTCTTCCAAGTGCACCATGGTCGGTACCTCTCATTCATTCTCCAAAGTTCATTTACCCACCTGAAGTCCTTAGGCAACAATAGTTGACGTTGAGGGGTAATTTCTTCAAGAGTGGATAAAGGTGGTTGTTGTTTCCAAGAGTCTTTCTAGAACAATTAGTGTTCCCTATTTTTGATCTCCTAGAAAGCATGTTTCTGAATTAGTTGTTTGTTGTTCCAAGTCATGTTCCAAATATTAGATCCTTGGATCTGATCGTTGAATCTAATTAGCTCCTCTTATCTGGTCGAGGTAGCATATTTATTTTTCTATATTTTTGCCCAGCGTTATGTGGGGTGCTTGAGCCATCACCACCATAGTTTTTCCCCTATGACTTGATTTAGATTCCCTGGGTCCCTGAGCCCTAGGCCTCCTAAGTATTTAGGTTTGCAAATCTTATCCCAACCTACTAGAGCCCACTTCTTATTAGGGTGATGTTTGTGCCATAAGAAGTTGCGTTGAATGTTCCTAATGGCTCAAATGATTGACTGGGGGGTTGCTAAGGTGGTGAAGAGGTAGGTTGGTAGGGCTTGAAGAACAAAATTTAGGAGCACCAGCCTAGCTGCAAGATTAAGAGGTCTGAAGGCCCATTTGTTGAGTCTATTGGATATGGAGAGTAGTAGGTTGTCCCAGGAGATGTTACGAGCGACCGCTCCTATGAGTGGAATGCCTAGATAGTTGGATAGAAGGGAGCTCTTGGGGATGCCTAGGAGGCAGGAGATGTGATTTTGGATAGCCACCGGGTTTTTGAAGAAGTAGAGATTAGATTTTTCAAGTTTCAGGGCCATTCGTGAAGTATCAACAAAGTCATGGAGGATAGAATTGAGTTTAATGGATTTCCGGGCACAGGAGGGTGTCATCAACAAACTAGTTGTGAGAGGGGGCAGGATAAATATTGTGCAAAGGAAGGCCTTTAAGGGAGCCTTCCAAAATAGAATCTTTAAGGTAGCGGCCCAAACCTTCCGCCATTATGACAAAGAGGAAGGGGGAGAGAGGGTCCCCTTGACGAATTCCTCTGGTGGGAGAGAAAGGTTGGTAGGGCACGCCATTGACCAGGATAGAGAAAAAGGTTGAAGAAGTAAGCCTCATAATCTAGGCTACCCAATGATTGTCGAAACCAAAAGCTTCAAGGAGGGAGTGCATGTACTACCAACTGATTCTATCAAAATATTTAGTAATTATTATTAATGTTAACTTAAAATGCTATATGTATTTTTTGTTTTTATTAATGTAAAAAAGGAAAATAAAAAATGTTAAAGTAAAAATAAAATCCGGATGATTCCATAATGTAATAGGGTATTTGTCAATTCTTGAAAAGTTGTGGGTTGATAAAATGTATCATCTTTGTGACACCAAAAGAGTTGAAGATGAAAACCACTTTCTTTTAAAATATCCTATGTACACTCACATTAAACCTCAATTTCAAAATAGTTGTTACAATATCGACTTTCCTAACCTTTTGACTCATCAAAAGTATGGTGATTTAGCAATTCTTATCTTAAAGTGTTTTTAACACAAAAAATAAAATTCTAAAACAAACCAAATAATTCCTTACCTTTTCTTAAGGTTTAATAAACCAAAGTTAATGTCAATAAATATTATCAATCATCATCATCATACAATATTTATTTTTGTATGAAACAAATCTAATTACTTTCTTAAAAGAATTTAACTTTAAATAAGGGTTGCATGGCATGGCAATCGTGTCGAGATAGTTGGAAAATATATGTTGAACAATGAGACTTAATATAGCTAAATGTATAGACAATGAATAGTCTTTGTCAAAAGATAATTCATATAACAAAGAAGAATAATATTATTGTTTATGCAAAGAAGACAAAGACAAGAATAAAGTAAAAACAAGTAACAACATTTAGAATAAAACTTTGTAAAAATAAGCGAAAAAGTAAATATAAACTTAGTAAATAAATGAATTGTTCAATGGAGACGTTAGCATGTGTGGGAAGCAATGCAAAGTGTTTGCAGTAAATCCATTTAGCATAAAACTATGTAAAAATAAAAAATAATTATACACATATATTAAAAAATAAGTATATAAAGTGAATAAAATGCTTCTATGTATATGCTTAACCTAAAAACAATGCTAATCATATATATCTTCCACATAAATATATATTTCGCACAAAGCGATGTAATCGACATGACACCCAACTGATTTATGGCAAGTTCATTTGCTAAGGTTCCACCACAAATTGTTGATACTTAGTTGAATTTATTTTAAGTAACAATGTTTATTATAAAAAAATAAGTATATAAAGTGAAAAAAACATTTTTATTCATATGTTTAACTTAAAAAATATTGTTCACCTGAATTTATTTTAATTAACAATGTTTATTATAAAAAAATAAGTATATAAAGTCAACAAAATGTTCTCATGCATATGTTTAAGTTAAAAAATATTTTAGATTTGAATTTATTTTAAGTATGAATGTTTATTATAAAAAATAAGTATATAAAGTGAAAAAAATGTTTGTATGCATATGTTTAACTAAAAAGAATTATTGATTAATGGCTATAATTTTAATTTTAATATTGTACTTGTTCATTTTTCAACTTCTCCAGAGCCTTTTCTATGATTATATCTACGCACTTTCATCTGAAAACATATATCTTTTGTACCTTCACATTCTGCATTCGTAAATAAGTGAAATGTTGAATGGATATGTAAGCATATGTGGGAAGCAATGTAAAGTGTTAGCAATGAAAACATTTTGCAAAACACTTTGAAAAAAAAATAAAAATGTAAAATTTTCAATGTCGAATAACACTCATATGCATCTTCTACACGGACATATCATCTGCACATATAAATCTTCTGCGCGTCTACACATTCATATCCCCCGACAGAGAAAAAAATTATTGTAATTTGAACCCTTGTGCTGATAATACATATCACTCATCCTCCCGCACTGCTGCACTTTGCAATTCTGCACTTCCAATAGTTCCATAGCATAGATTATGACCAACAATGTAATTTGCATAGTAATTGGCTTATTTATGAAAATTTCATTTTCTAACATTCCATGAATAACTCTTGGTACTTAGTTGAATTTATTTTAAGTAACAATGTTTATTATAAAAGAATAAGTATATAAAGTGAACACAATTCTTTTATGCATATGTTTAACTTAAAAATATTGTTGAGTTGAATTTATTTTAAATAACAATGTTTATTATAAAAAATAAGTATGTAAAGTGAACAAAATTCTCTTATGCATATGTTTAACTTAAAAAATAGTTTTTATAAATGGTCATAATTTTAATTTTAATATTTTACTTATCCATTTTTCAAGTTGCGTGGAACGTTTTGCTATGACCATATCTATGCAGTGTGCTCTGCATATATATAACTTCTTCACCTCTATACTCCGCATTAATAAATAAGTTAAATTTTCAATGGATAGGTTAGTATATATGTGGGAAGCAATGTAAAGTATTTGCATTGAAAACATTTTGCATAAAAGTTGGTCAAAAATAAGAAAATATATAAAGTGTTCAATGTGGAATAAAAATTAGTAAATAAGTGAAGTGTGCAATGCAGAGGTTAGCATATGCATGAGCCAATGAAAACAAGTGAAGTGTTCAATGGGGAGGTTAGCATATGTGGGAAGTAATTTAAAGTGTTTGGAGTCTAAGATGGATGGGAACCAATGCAAAGTATCTGTAGGTTAGAATTGTGGGAAGCAAGGAATATGCCTCGCACAACCAACAATTAGTCTAATTAGAACCCTTGTATGGATAATTGATATTACTCATCGTCCCACACTCCCGCACTTTGCAATTATGTACTTCCAATAGTTCCATAGCATGAATTCTGACCAACGATGTAATTTGCATGATAACATATTGATTTATGGAAATTTCATTCTTTAAGTTTCCACCACTAATTTGTGATACTTAGTTGAATTTATCTTAAGTAACAATTTTTATTATAAAAAACTAAGTATATAAAGTGAACAAAAATTTGTTTTTGCATATGTTTAAAACTTTAAAAATATGTCACTCGCACGGGTGTAGATTGATGCAGGAGCATCGCCAGCACATCAAGCGAGCCAACGCGGAGGCGGGAGACAACTGGATAAGCCAGCATGAAGTTTTGAAAACACTTTGGGAATTTTCGCGCAAGTCTTAAATGAGTCATTTAAGAGAGGGCGCACTTGTATATTGTAATGGACCTTGAGCATTTAAGCTCTCGTCCTTAGGTAGATAGACGACATTTATTTTAGTTAATGCTGGTAGGTAGATTTTAATTGTAGATTTGATAGCTTAGAGTCCAAGAGGGAAAACGGATATAGACACCCTCCTTTGTACATTGTAACATTAGCTTGAGCATTGGAACATTATCAAACAGGAGAAATAAGAGAAGAGCATGCAGAGAACTGTGTATGAAGAACACCCATGTACAGATATTGAATTAATAGAAGGAAATCTTTAATTCAATTTCATGGTTTGTGTTGTTTCTCTGTGTATTGATATTATGCTCATGTATGTTTTTCTTCCTGTCATGTATTTCTTTTATATGCTGTGTATGTGATTTCATGGTTGATTTGATGTCTGGAAGGAAGAAGGAATTAGTTTCAATTGTTTCTCTATTCTGAGCCAGAGGATTCCTGCAAGGAGTGCAGTTGAATTTGTCCGCAACGAGTGCATTGATAGAGGGTTTCATAAAGAGATAACTTTTGTCCTAAGTTCCTAGAAGCACAGTTGAGTAGAAGTGTCATGCAAGGAGTGTGCAGGCCAAGGAAAAAGGCTCAGAGTTGTGACTCTGAGCAAAGTGTTGAAAGATTGCTGCTGCAGGAGTGCGCAGGGTCAAGAGACTTCAACATCTAGACGTTGTTGAAGATCTTCCGCAAGGAGTGCGCGCAGGAAGTTCTCAGAAGGAATTGAGGAGTCGAGAACAAGTCCAGGGGGAGTAGACCTTCAAATTCACCGAAGGAGAAGTGCAAGGAAGTTTCTATTGGAAGTCTGAAGGAAAGCATCGCAGGTTAGTAAGAGAGAAGATGGACGAGTCTCAATAGGGAGGCACTTCGTCAATTTCGTGTTATCTGTGCAAGCGTGAGGAGGTTTGAAGCTTAGGAGGGAGAAGAGTCGTCGATCCGAGGCAGAGGGAGCCATTGGATCTGCGTGTGACATCGCATATCGGGTGATCGCGAGTTGAAGTTCCAAGAGAGTGCAACAAATACCACGACATCGCGAGACGCGATATCCCGATTGGATCAGAACCGTTCGTTGTGGAGGACGCGTGTCAGGAGATCTCGAGGAGTTGGGGTTCGGAGAATCGGGGTTTCTGAGGACGGGAAACACTTTCTGCTTGGAATCGCGAAACACGATATTCCGACGGAAGGGTCGTGTGGGTCACAGTCAAGGCTAGTGAAGGACAGGTGGCATCGTATCGGAAATCAAAAAAAGGGGAGTCCCGAGTCCTTTGACATCAGGATTCGTGATCCAACGAATCCCAAAATCCCGACGTAGGCGACAGAAGGTGGAAGAGTCAAGTCCACACGTGTATCGGGACATCGACACATCGAGATTCAGAGATTGGAGTTTCAATTTGTTGACATCGCGAGTAGCGATTTCCCGATAGGGAGAACTTTGATAGAAAGGGGGAGAAAGTCAACGATTGAACCACATCGGGTTTCAGGGAATAGTGAGGCATAAGGTACCCAAACATAGAATTCGTGAAGTCGCGAATTCCAATTTCCCGATCGTTAAGGTAGATAATTAAGGAGTTGTTGTGGGTGAAGAATTCCCGACAAGGAATTAGAGGAACATTCAAGTTCTTCGGGCCGAAGAGAAAGAAGGTATTGAAGGTGCGGACGTGCCCAGAGGTGGTGCATGTGCGTCAGAAGTGGTATCAGAGCGGGAATATCTTTGGTTTCTGTAGCAGAGAAGGGGTAAATTCGCCATGCCGCCAAGAAGAGAAAGACAGTCACCTGATCTAGAGGACAGGGAAGTACAAAGAAGAAGTAGGCCGACAGGAAATCCAGAAATGGAGAGACAAATGTGTGATCTCCGAGCAAGGTTCGAAGACATGGAGACAACACAAAGATGCGGAGTTGGTGCTGGAGATTTCAGTGATTCCAAAGTTGAAGAGGAAGTTGTACATGAAGAAGAGTTCATAGCAGAGGATGCATCAACCGAACGGTTGATAAAAGCCATTTCTAGAATGGGTGCGAAAGCCAAGATGGAGATTCCAGTCTACGAAGGAAATCTGGATGCAGAGGAGCTGCTAGATTGGATTAGGGCTCTTGACACCTACTTCGATTATGAGGATATCGAAGAGGATAATAAGGTCAAGCATGCTGTCACCCAATTGAAGGGACATGCAACATTATGGTGGGATGAGCTTCAAGAAGATAGGCGCTGCAAAGGAAAACAAAATATTAAAAGATGGGATCGAATGATTGCAAATATGAAGGCAAAGTTCATCCCAAGGGATTACCAAATTACTTTGTTCAGGAGAATGCAGAACCTGAGACAGAAACTAATGACAGTGAAAGAGTATAATGAGGAATTCTATCGACTGAACATCAGAGCAGGTCATCGGGAGAGAAATGATGAGAAGGTGGCTAGATATCTGAATGGTCTGAGATACGACATTCATGATGAATTGAGCATGGTTACCATCAGGACGATAGAAGATGCTTATCATATGGATCTGAAAGCCGAGGAGAAGCTGAGCCGAAAGAAAGGTCAACGAGGGCAAGGCCGAAGTCAGCCCAGAGGCAAGACAGTTTCCCAGGAGAAATTCCAGAAGCCCAAGGGGGAATGGAAGAAACCTCAGGGTAGAATAGAAAGAGGTGGTACCTCACAGAAGGGACCATACATTGAACAGAGAGGGTAGTATAATGAGTAGAAGGGAGATTATGCTGACATAAATACTTTTCCTCATACCAGGGGTAGAGGAAGAGGCTGAGGTGGAGTTATCACATGTTTCACATGTGGGAAGAATGGGCACAGGTCATTTGAGTGTCCAGAGAAAAAGAAGGACATCGAAGAAGCTCACATTGTAGAAGCGCAGAGGCGAGATGTTGAGTCTGAAGATACAGAAGGCGGAAGGTCACTGATGATGTGTAAAGTTCTCTTAACACCTGGGAAGGAGGTGGAGGACTCAACACAAAGGACCAGACTGTTCAGGACAGCTTGCAAAACCAAGGATTGGGTATGCAAGGTTATTATTGACAGTGGTAGCACAGATAATCTCGTTTCAACCGAGATGGTGGAGAGGTTGGAGCTGGAGACAACTGATCACCCGAGTCCATACAAAGTTTCCTGGCTACAGAAGGGACATTAGGTGAGTGTCACTAAACAGTGTTTAGTTGAATTCAAGATAGGTGGATACAATGATAAAGTACTCTGTGATGTCATTCCCATGGATGTATGTCATTTATTGCTCGGTAGACCATGGCAATATGATAGAATTGTAGTTCATGATGGGAGAATGAACACATATACTTTAGAGAAGGATGGAAGGACACACAGGTTGCTTCAGATAAAGGATAAGGAGGTAAATCCGGAAGTAAGCAACACAATACTTCTCATGAGTGGGAAGGAGCTCCTTACCGAGGTGGAGAAGAAAGAAGATCCACAATTCTTTGTGGTCAGGAAATCAAGAATTGTTCTGGCTAGCACAAGGGTGGATGACTTACCAGATGAGATTCAGGAACTGCTGGAAGAGTTCGCTGACATCGTAGTGGATGAATTACCTCGTTCGTTTCCACCGATGAGAAGTGTGAGTCACCATATAGACCTCATACCAGTAGCTAGTTTTCCAAACAAAGCCGCGTATAGGTTGACGCCGCAAGAAAATGAGGAGTTCAAGAGGCAGGTGCAGGAACTGTTGGATAAAGGTTTAGTCAGGGAAAGCTTAAGCCCATGTGTTGTTCCGACAATACTTAGTCCAAAGAAGGACGGAGGTTGGAGAATGTGTACCAATTCGAGAGCCATTAACAAGATAACCATTAGATACAGATTCCCATTGCCGAGGATGGATGATCTGATGGATTGCCTGAGTGGGGCAAAGTATTTCTCAAAGATTGATTTGAAGAGAGGATATCATCAAATTCGCATGAGGGAAGGCGATGAATGGAAAACAGTCTTCAAGACAAACGAAGGATTGTATGAATGGATAGTCATGTCATTTGGCTTGACGAATGCGCCGAGCACATTTATGAGGTTGATGAATGAAGTCTTGAGGGAATTCATCGGGAAATTTGTCGTCGTATATCTGGATGATATACTGATCTTCAGTAAGACAAAGGATGAACATTTGAAGCATTTAGCCATTGTGATGCAGAAGCTACAGCGGGAGAAACTGTTGATCAACATGAAGAAGTGCTCATTTATGAAGACAGAGCTCATTTATTTGGGTTTTCTTATCTCAGCGAATGAATTGAGGATGTATCCGGATAAGGTAGAAGTGATCAAGAATTGGCCATCACCGAGAAATATTTTCAAGGTGAGAAGTTTTCATGGTTTGGCTAGTTTCTACCAGAAATTCATCAGGAATTTCAGTGGAATTAGTGCAACGATGATGGACACAGTCAAGAAGCGACATAAGTCTTTTCATTGGACAGCAGAGGCTGAGGAAAGCTTCAATCTGTTGAAGCGGAAGATCACAGAGAAACGAGTGTTGGTGTTGCCGGATTTCATGAAGACATTTTAGGTGAAATGTGATGCCAGTGGGTATGCCATAGGAGCGGTCTTGAGCTAGGAAGACAGGCCAATCGCATATTACAGCGAGAAGCTGATGAGGTGAAAGTGAAATAATCCACGTATGATAAGGAATTTTATGCTATCATCCAGGAATTGAAGAAGTGGAGGCATTACTTGATCCCAAAGGAATTTGTATTGTACAGTGACAATCATGCATTGCAGTTTGTGAATCAACAAGAGAAGTTGAATCAGAAACATGCAAAATGGGTAGAATATATGCAGAATTTTACATTTGTAATTAAACACATTTCAGGTACTGCTAACAAAGTGGCTAATGCTTTGAGCAGGAAGTGTTTGTTGCTGCAGGATTTTCAAGTCAAGACATTGGGTTTTGAAAATCTTAGGGACATGTATGCAGGAGATACAGATTTTGGAGAAGCGTATGAAGCAGCTGAGAATATAGTTCTCAGAGACAGAAGCCCATGGATAGATTATATGATCCAGGAAGGATTGTTGTTCAGAGGAAATCAACTGTGCATTCCAAATTGCTCCATGAGGGAGAAGTTGTTGAAAGAGAAGCATAGTGGTGGCTTAGCAAGACATTTTAGCCACGACAAGACATTTGCAAAGCTGAGCGAATCATATTTTTGGCCAAGGATGTGTGTAGATGTCAAAATATTTGTTGACAGATGTAGAGTTTGCTAGCATTCGAAAGGGAGGAAGCAGAATGCAGGGTTTTATCAGCCATTGCCTGTACCAGAAAGACCATGGGAGGCAATTAGCATGGATTTTGTATTGGGTTTTCCGAGGACACAAAGAGGTGTTGATTCCATCTTTGTGGTGGTTGACAGGTTTTCGAAAATGGCACATTTCATTCCATGCCAGAAGACCAGCGATGCGACTCACATCGCGAATTTTTTTTTCAAGGAGGTCATCCGACTCCATGGATTGCCGAAAAGTATTGTTTCGAACAGGGACACCAAATTCATAGGGCATTTTTGGAGGACCTTATGGAAGAAACTAGGAACTAACTTGATGTTTAGTTATGCCTATCATCCTCAGACGGATGGGCAAACAGAGGTGGTAAATAGAAGTCTGGGAGATTTATTAAGAAGCTTGGTGACAGAGCACCACAACAGCTGGGACAATGTGTTGCCATAGGCAGAGTTTGCATACAACGACTCAATGAGCAAGAGCATAGGAAAAATTCCATTTCAAGTTGTATATGGGATACAGTCGAGAGGAGTTTCTGAATTGCGAGATTCAGAGCAGACTGCGACTAGCAGTGCTAGCGCAGAAGAATTCGCTAAGGCGATGAAAGAACTTCATAGCAGAGTGAAGCAGTGACTGCAATATTCAAATCAGGAGTACAAGCGCAGAGCAGATCAACATCGAAGACAACTTTAGTTCGAGGTTGGTGATCTAGTTCTGACACATATGAGGAAGGAAAGGTTCCCAAGGGGAACATAGAACAAGCTAAAAATGAAGAAAATTGGGCCATGCAGAGTCCTGAAGAAATTCAGAGAGAATGCGTATGAAATTGAATTATCGGATGGCATCGGGATATCTTCGACATTCAATGTCTCAGACTTATATCCATATAAGGCTGAGGGAGCAGGAGCTGGAAGTGATGAACAACCAGAGGTTCAGTGGCAGAAGCAGATGTCGATTGTAGGAAAGCCACAGATGGAGCGTATACTTGATAAGAGAGTGAGCAAAAAGACCAGGTAGAAGAAATACTTTGAGTATCTGGTCAAATGGAAGAACCACCCAGTGGAAGATTCCAGCTGGGAGATTGAAGTAGTGATACAGAAGCATGGACAGACCGTGCAGGAGCTCATGGACAGGATCCCATGAAATGTTTTTAAGGCGAGTAGTATGATGCAGGAGCATCGCCAGCACATCAAGCGAGCCAGCGCGGAGGCGGGAGACAGATGGATAAGCTAGCATGAAGTTTTGAAAACACTTTGGGAATTTTCGTGCAAGTCTTAAATGAGTCATTTAAGAGAGGGCGCACTTGTATATTGTAATGGACCTTGAGCCTTTAAGCTCTCGTCCTTAGGTAGATAGACGACATTTATTTTAGTTAATGATGGTAGGTAGATTTTAATTGTAGATTTGATAGCTTAGAGTCCGAGAGGGAAAACGGATATAGACACCCTCCTTTGTACATTGTAACATTAGTCTGAGCATTGGAACATTATCAAACAGGAGCAAGAAGAGAAGAGCATGCAGAGAACTGTGTATGAAGAACACCCATGTATAGATATTGAATTAATAGAAGGAAATCTTTAATTCAATTTCATGGTTTGTGTTGTTTCTCTGTGTATTGATATTATGCTCATGGATGTTTTGCTTCCTGTCATGTATTGATTTTATATGCTGTGTATGTGATTTCATGGTTGATCTAAAGTCTGGAAGGCAGAAGGAATTAGTTTCAATTGTTTCTCTATTATGAGCCAGAGGATTCCTGCAAGGAGTGCAGTTGAATTTGTCCGCAAGGAGTGCGTTGACAGAGAGTTTCAGATAGAGATAAAATTTTTCCTAAGTTCCCAGAAGAAAAGTTGAGTAGAAGTGTCGTGAAAGGAGTGCGCAGGCCAAGGAAAAAGGCTCAGAGTTGCGACTCTGAGCAAAGTGTTGAAAGATTGCTGCTTTAGTAGTGCGCAGGGTCAAGAGACTTCAACATCTAGACGTTGTTGAAGATCTGCCACAAGGAGTGCATGCAGGAAGTTCTCAGAAGGACTTGAGGAGTCGAGAACAAGTCCAGGGGGAGTAGACCTTCGAATTCATCGAAGGAGAAGTGCATGGAAGTTTCTATTGGAAGTCTGAAGGAAAGCATCGCAGGTTAGTAAGAGAGAATATGGATGAGTCTCAATAGGGAGGCACTTCATCAATTTCGTGTTATTTTCACAAGCGTGAGGAGTTTCGAAGCTCAGGAGGGAGCAGAGCCGTCGATCCGAGGCAGAGGGAGCCGTTGGATCTGTGTGTGACATCGCATATCAGGTGATCGCGAGTTGAAGTTCCAAGAGAGTGCAACAAAGACCGCGACATCGCGAGATGCGATATCTCGATTGGATCAAAACCATTCATTGTGGAGGACACGTGTCAGGAGATCCCGAGGAGTCGGGGTTCGGAGAATCAGGGTTTCTGAGGATGGGAAACACTTGCCGCTTGGAATTGCGAAACACGATATTTCGACGGAAGGGTCGTGTGGGTCACCATTAGGGGTAGTGAAGGACAGGTGGCATCGTATCGGAAATTGGAAAAAGGGGAGTCCCAAGTCCTTTGACATCAGTATTCGCGATCCAGCGAATCTTGAAATCCCGACGGAGGCGACAGAAGGTGGAAGAGTCAAGTCCACACGTGTATCGGGACATCGACACTTCGGGATTCAGAGATTGGAGTTTCAATTTGTTGACATCGTGAGTAGTGATTTATCGATAGGGAGAACTCCGATAGAAAGGCGGAGAAAGTCAACGATTGACCCACATCGGGTTTCGGGGAATAGTGAGGCATAAGGTACCCGAACATAGAATTCGCGAAGTCGCGAATTCCAATTTCC
The DNA here is from genome assembly GCA_009831015.1 of Picea engelmannii. Classification (NCBI taxonomy): domain Eukaryota; kingdom Viridiplantae; phylum Streptophyta; class Pinopsida; order Pinales; family Pinaceae; genus Picea; species Picea engelmannii. Next base: position 1,122,471 of record ML779728.1, read on the forward strand.
CGATCGTTAAGGGAGATCATTAAGGAGTTGTTGTGGGTGAATAATTATCGACAGGGAATTAGAGGAACATTCAAGTTCTTCGGGTCGAAGAGAAAGAAGGTCCTGAAGGTGCGGATGTTCGCGGAGGTGGTGCATGTGCGTCATAGATGGATTGGCAAATGCTGTGTAAATGGAAGGAAATTTGTAAAATGAAGTCTCATGTTCGATTCTCACCTGTATTTACTCGTGCGCCATTCTTGTGGGCTGGGTTGTTGCACCTGGGGTTATAGTGGTAGCCGACGAGGATCGACCCCATGTCACATGAGTACGAGAACCACCAGTTGCCAATTCCCCCAGTACAAAAAAAAAAAAAAAAACTTTAAAAATATGTCAGTTTCCTTGATGTTGGCATTGAATGTCTCCTAACAATCTGTAAAAGTTGAAAATCATCAAACATTAACTTAAAAAATATTTTTAAACATATATATCTTCTACACAGATATATCTTTGGTGAAGACATATCGTCCACATAGAAATATCTTCTAGATGTTCGCACAAACATATGACCCACACAACCAACACTTAGTTTAATTTGAACCTATAAAAGTTGATAATCAACAAACATTAACTTGATTTTTTTTGTTAAACATATATATTTTCTGCACATATATATATCTATGGCACAAACATAGTATTAGTATAGATATATCTTCTGGACGTTCACACAAGCATATGCCCCACACAACCAACACTTAGTCTAATTTGAACCCTTGTGCGGATAATTCACATCACTCATCTTCCCGCACTCCCGCACTTTGTTTATTATAAAAAATAAAGTATATGAAGTAAACAAAATGCTTTTATTCATATTTTTCACTTAAAAAATATTGTTGAGTTGAATTTGTTTTAAGTAACAATGTTTATTATGAAAAAAAAGTAAAAGCATATGGTGTAGAACTTAGTAAAAGGAAGTATGAAGAAGTAAATATGCAGAGGAATAAATGTAACATGTGCACACATATATCTTATGGATGTTTGCACAACCATATGCCATGTACAATCAACACTTAGTATAATTTTAACCCTTGTGCGGATAATTCATATCACTCATCCTCTCGCACTTCAACACTTCGCAACTTCATACTTCCAATAGTTCCATAGCATGGATTATGTTCAGCGATGTAATTTGCATGATAACTGACTGATTTATGGGAATTTCATTTTCTAAGTTTTCACGACTAATTGTCGATACTTATTTGAATTTATTTTAAGTAACAATGCTTATTATAAAAAACAAGTATATAAAGGGGACAAAATGATTCTATTCCTATGTTTAACTTAAAAATATGTTAGTTTCCTTGATGTTGACATTGAATGTCTCCTTAAAAACCTGTAAAAGTTGATAATCAACAAATATTAACTTAAAAAATATTGTTAAACATATACATCCTTCTGCATAGTTATATATTTGGCACAAACATATCGTCCACACAGATATATCTTCCATATGTCCACATAGGCATATGCCCCATACAACCAACACTTAGTATAATTTGAACCTTTGTGCAAATAATTCATATCACTAATCCACCTGCACCCTTTCACTTTGTTTATTATAAAAAATAAGTATATAAAGTGAGAAAAATGCTTAAATACATAAGTTTAACCTTAAAATTTTTGTTGATTTGACTTTATTTTAAGTAACAATGTTTATTATAAAAAAAAGTAAAAGCATCTAGCATAGAACTTAGTAAAAGGAAGTATGTGGAATTAAAGATGGATAGGAAGCAATTTAACATGTGCACATATATATCTTCTTGACATCCACATAGGCATATGCTCTGCAGAACCAACACTTAGTCTAATTTGAACCCTTGTGTGGATAATTCATGTCACTCATCCTCCCACACTCCTGCACTTTGTTTATTATAAAAGCAACTATATAAAGTGAACAAAATTATTTTATGCATATGTTTAACTTAAAAAATATTGTTCAATTAAATTTATTTTAAGTAACAATGTTTATTATAAATAACAAGTAAAAACATCTGGCATAGAACTTAGTAAAATGATGTATGTGGAAGTAAATACGTAGAGGAAGAAAAGTAACATGTGCACATATATATCTTGCAAACGTTTGCACAGGCATATTCCTCGCACAACCAACACTTAGTCTAATTTGAACCCTTCAGTGGATAATTCATATCACTCATCCTCCTTCACTCTGGCACTTTGCATCTCTATACTTCCAATAGTTCCATAGCACATATTTTGGTCGGCAATGTAATTTGCATGATAATTGATTGATTTATGACAATTTCATTTTCTAAGTTTCCACAAGTATTTCTCGATACTTAGTTGAATTTATTTTAAGTATCAATGCTTATTATAAACAAATAAGTATATAAAGTGAACAAAGTGATTTTACGCATATGTTTTTCTTAAAAATATGTCAATTTCCTTCATAATGGCATTGAATGTCACCATAACAATCTGTAAAAGTTGTTAATAAAAAAACATTAACTTAAAAAATATTGTTAAACATATATATCTTCGATGCAGATATATCTTCGGCACAAACATATCGTCAACATAGATATATATTTTGGACGTTTGCACATGAATTTCCCCCACACAACCAACACTTTATCTAATTTGAACCCACTTGTGAATAATTCATATCACTAATCCAACCACACTCTTGCACCTTGTTTATTATAAGAAATATTATATAAAGTGAACAAAATTCTTTTATGCATATATTTAACTCAAAAAATATTGTTGAGTTGAATTTGTTTTAAGTAACAATGTTTATTATGAAAAACAAGTAAAAACATCTCACATAGAAATTATTAAAGGAAGTATGTGGAAGTAAAGATGCAAAGGAAGTAATGTGACATTCACACATATATATATTCTAGACATTTGCACAACCATATGCCTCGCACAACCAACACTTGGTCTAATTTGAACCCTTGAGTGGATAATCCATATCACTCATCCTCTCGCACTCCTACACTTCGTTTATTATAAAAACTAAGTGTATAAAGTGAAAAAAATGATTCTATGCATATATTCAACTTAAAAAATATTGTTGAGTTGAATTTATTTTAAGTAACAATGTTTATTATATAAAAACGAGTAAAAACATCTAGTTTAGAAATTAGGAAAAGGAAGTATGTGGAAGTAAATATGTAGATGAAGTAAACTAACATGTGAACATATATATCTTGTAGAGGTTCACATAGGAATATGCCTCGCACAACCAACACTTAGTCTAATTTGAACCCTTTTGCAGATAATTAATATCACTCATCCTCTTGCACTCTAGCACTTTGAAACTTCATTCTTATAATAGTTCCATAACACATATTGTGGTCAACAATGTAATTTTCATGATAATTGATTGATTTATGAAAATTTCATTTTCTAAGTTTCCACAACTAATTCTCAATACTTATTTGAATTTATTTTTAGCAGCAATGCTTATTATAAAACAATAAGTATATAGTGAACAAAATTATTTCACATATGTTTTTCTTAAAAATATGTCAGTTTCCTTGATGATGGCATTGAATGTTGTCGTAACAACTTGTAAAACTTGATAATCAATAAACATTAACTTAAAAAATATTGTTTTAAACATATATATCTTCAGTGGAGATATATCTTCGGCACAAACATATCGTCTGCATAGATACATCTTTTCGATGTCCACACAGACATTTCCCCCATATATCCAACACTTTATCTAATTTGAACCCTCATGTGGATAATTCATATCACTAATCCAACCACACTCTCATGCTTTGTTTATTATAAAAAATAGTAGATAAAGTGAAAAAATGTGTTTATGCATATATTTATCTTAAAAAATATTATTGAGTTGAATTTGTTTTATGTAACAATGTTTATTATGAAAAACAAGTAAAAACATCTAGCATAGAAATTAGTAAAAGGAAGTATGTGGAAGTAAATATGCAGAGGAAGTAATGTAACATGTGCACAGATATATCTTCCAAATGTCTAGAGAGTCATATGCCCCGTAAAACCAACAATTAGTCTAATTTGAACCCTTGAGCAGATAATTCATATCACTCATCCTCCTACACTCCCACACTTTGTTTATTATAAAAACTAAGTGTATAAAGTGAACAAAATGCTTTTATGCATATATTCAACTTAAAAATTATTGTTGAGTTGAATTTATTTTAGTAACAATGTTTATTATATAATAATGATTAAAAACATATGGCATATAAATTAGTAAAAGGAAGTATGCAAATTACGGAAGCGATGAAGAACGGTCCAAAAGCAGAGAAATTCTAAAGCTTCGAACTTGAAAGGAAAAATGTTTTTTTAAATTAAAAGAATAGAAAAGAAGACAATGTATAGGGAAAGTGTTGATGTACTAGAAAATGTTCAATGAGTATTGGTAGTTTTCAACAAGTCTTGAAAAGACTCTGAGCAACATAAGTCCTGCTGCAATTTTAATACAATTAAATGCATAATGATCAATTTTGATGGTAGTTAGAATTAAAACAAAACCCATCAATCAATCAGGTTGATTAGTAAACATAAACAAGGGAAGAAAGGTCTGAGAAAGGACCAACATTGTTCTATGACGCAACCTGCCCCTCAGCGAGCGACCGCTTCCACCAAGACCTTCTCCAACCATGGGCCCGAAGAGTCTAAGCTCTTCCAACTCCCCTCGGGAGTCACGAGTCACCCACAATAACCCCTCGACAATCTCCCCTTCGAAAATCGGGATATCGCGCCTCGGGAGTTCGCGGTTCATGCGAACACAATTCACATGTAAAACAAAACCCCAATCCCCGATGGTTAACGGGTCAACGCTTCCCTCTACTGGAGATTTCCTTATCGGGAATTCGGCACATGAATTTCCATGGTTCACTTACACCATGAATCCCTGAACCCCGAAATCCGATGTGCTTCCACCTGTACTCCACTATCTCCCAGGGTCCCACGCTGCCACGTCTTCTTCGGGGTTTCGCGGATCGTGGATTCGCGATGCAAGAACTCCTTGGCGTCGAGAACCCTGATTCTCCGAATGTCGAAACCCCGAAGTCCGAGGACACCTATCCTCCACCTGCTCTGGAGGTCCCACTCTACTACGTCACTCCTACGCTCGTGCGATCGGGAATCGCGGGATCGCGATTTCAACTGTCATGGTTTCTTGCATTGGGAAATCCCGAATGCCGAAACTCTGATATCACGCCACCTGTCAGTGCCTCAGGTGAGGCCTATGCCTTCACACCTGTCTCTCCCTCGTTCTATCGGGAAATCGCGATTCGAGAATTCGCGTTTCCTGATGCACAAGACCATAGTCCTTGTAAAACCCCGAACTCCGACTCCTCAGGATATTGCGCCACGTGTCCCCTCTCCGATCAACGGCTCCGATCGATTCGGGAAATCGTCGGTCGCGATTTCAAAGGGGGTTGAACTCTTTCCTACGGGAACCACCGACCACCTAACTCCGATCCTCAGGGATCTCACGCCACGTGAACCCGTCTGGATCAACGGTTCAGATCGCTTCGGGGAATCGCGACTCGCAATTCTACGAGGTATGAGTTTTCACCTTGCCAACTCCCAAATGCCGAAACCCCGAAGGCCGACGGACCTTTATCCTTCCTCGCCTATGCTCACGGCTGTCTCCCATGCAACTCCTTCACTATCGGACGACCCTTAGGATTTCGCAAACTTAACGGGGGGGTTTCCTACCGTTGGTTCTTTTCCTCCTGAGCTTTCTCTGGCTTCCAAGCTTTTCCTTGGTTCAATCTCTCCCAAGCATGTTCTTGAGATGCTTGCAAGGAACTATCCCTCCTGAGCTTTGTCTCTCTCTGACTCCTTCAGAGACTTCTCACTTTCTTCCGGTGCTCTACTTCCAACAGCTCTCAAAGCGTTGAAGCCGTCTAGACCTGTGCAATCCTGTTTACACGGTCCAGTCCTCCTTCTCTCAGACTCGTCTCTGAGACTTCAATTCGACCTGCACTCACCTGCACGGTTCGAATAACCCAACATAACTCTGGGCAACAGAGAACAAAAGTTCAACTGCTCAGCCTCCTCAATGCACTCGATGCGGAGGAATTCAAATGCACTCTATGCAGGAATCTCCTGGATTAAGCAGAGAATCAATTGAAACTCATTCCCTCATTCCCTCAGGTTTCGAACCTGATATGCAATCACGTACGCAGCATATAAAAGATAAGCATATAAAGAAGCAAACATGCAAAGGCATAATATCAACAACACACAGAGATCAAACACATCCATGGATTTGAATCAGCCTTTCCTATTAATTCAATATCTGTATATGGATTTTCTTCACAAGCTCTATGCTCTGTTCTCCCCTTGCTTCTATGCTAATGCTGAATAATCAAATTACACATGGAGGGTGCCTATATTCGTTTTCCCTCCTGGAAAGATGAAACTGTCTAATCTACAGCTAACCCTATCTACCAGCATTTAAAACTGTTAAATGCCTGCTTATCTATTTTACATTTCAAGTGCGCTCAGCTTTGAATGCCTTTAGTTAAACGTCGGCCCAACAATACCAAGGTAGAGTTCAAAATTTGGGTTTGCTGGCTTTTCCAGCTGTCTCTTCTTCCTCCCCGCGCTGGTTCGTATATGGTGAGTGGATGCTCCTGCATCATACTCCTCGACTCAAAAGATTTCATGGGCTCCTATCCATGAGCTCCTGTATAGTCTGCCCATGTTTCAAAATCACTGCTTCTGTCTCCCAGCTGGCATCCTCCACTGGGTGATATTTCCATTTCACCAGGTATTCAAAATATTTCTTTCTCCTAGTCTCCCTTCCAACTCTTTTATCCAGTATGCACTCCATATCAGGCTTTTGTGCAACTGGTAGCTGCTTCTACCACTAGACCACTGGTTTTTCATTAGTTCCAGCTCCTTCATCCTCGGTCCTGTACGGGTATAAATCTGAAATATTGAAAATCGGAGATATCCCGATGCCCTCTAGCAACTCAAGCTCATATGCATTTTCTCCAAATTTTCTCAGGATTTTACATGGCCCAATTTTCTTCATCTTGAGTTTATTATATGTTCCCCTTGGGAACCTTTCTTTCCTCAGGTGTGCCAGAACCATGTCCCCAACTTCAAACTGAAGTTTCCTTTTTCTCTGATCGGCTCTGCGCTTGTACTCTTGATTGGACTTTTGTAGTCGTTGCTTCACCTGTGTGTGAAGCTCTTGCATTGCTTCAGCGAATTCTTCAGCCCTAGCGCTGCTAGTTTCAGCCTGTTCTGACTCCCTGAGCTCAGAAACTCCTCTCGGTTGTGTCCCATACAAAATTTGGAACGGGCTCTTACCTGTACTCCGATTCATAGAATCGTTGTACGCAAATTCTTCCTGTGGTAGGATTTGATCCCAACTGGTGTGATGCTCCATCACCAGGCTTCTCAACAGATCCCCCAAGCTCCTGTTGACCACTTCCGTCTGCCCATCTGTCTGCGGATGGTAAGAAGAACTGAATGCTAAGTCAGTCCCTAGCTTCTTCCATAGCGTCCTCCAAAAATGACCTATGAACTTGGTATCCCGATACGAGACTATACTTCTCGGTAATCCATGCAATCAGACAATCTCTTTGAAAAATAAATTGGCGATGTGGGTTGCATCGCTCGTCTTATGGCACGGGATAAAATGTGCCATCTTCGAGAATCTGTCCACCACAACAAAGATGGAATCAACTCCTCGTTGTGTTCTCGATAAACCCAACACAAAGTCCATGCTAACGGCTTCCCATGGCCTTTCGGGTATAGGCAACGGATGATATAACCCTGTGTTCTGTTTTCTGCCCTTCGCGTGTTGACAAATTCTGAACCTATCAACAAATCTCTTCACATCTGCACGCATGCCTAGCCAAAAATATGACTCGCTCAGCTTGGCGAATGTTTTTTCATGTCCGAAATGACCTGCTAGTCCACCGCTGTGCTTTTCTCGTACCAAATTCTCTCTCATAGAGCAATCTGGAATGCACAATTGATTGCCCTTGAAGAGCAACCCATCCTGTATCAAGAAGTCTATCCATGGGCTCCTATCTCTGAGAACTGGGTTCTCGGCTGCTTCATAAGCTTCGTCAAAATCAGCATCACCTGCATACATATCCTTCAGGTTTTCAAAACCCAGCGTTTTAACCCTGAATTCCTGCAGCAACAAACATTTTCTACTCAAGGCGTCCGCCACCTTGTTCGCAGTCCCCGAAATGTGTTTTATGAAAAAGGTGAAATTTTGCATATATTCCACCCACTTCGCATGCTTTTGATTCAGCTTCTCTTG